>CM052246.1:3467747-3777070 GCA_028455795.1 Lasioglossum marginatum
AACAGTTTCGAAGTTTATCGATCATATATATATATATATACAAACATGCATTTTTATATATATAGATGTATATTGCCATAGTATAATATAGTGAATAATAACTAAAATATAGTTTATAGTTATTTTAAATGTAGTTTGTACAGTTATTCTTATTCCTTTCATAATTTTTGCGTTATTAGATAACTGTCCCTTGTCAAGTATTATTCGAAGAACTTTGTTTTTTTCAACAATATTCTCAACAATCGCCGAGATTAGGCACACTAATCGCACCCTACAAAATCGTTTTTGTCCTCACGTTTGAAGAACACTCATTTCTCATTTTTCGCCGAACACACTGGCAGGATCTGATCGTTCAGTTTCAATACACTCTATATTCCTATTTGCTATATTAGTAATGATTCAGTTGATCCATAAGCAAGCCACGCTACGCCATTGGGACTATGGCTACCATATGAAGTGCGTGTATAGACGGTTGTTTAGGATTACAACACATAGAGATAACCACCGGCATGAGATGCATAATGCAGCAGGTATTGTGAACCATACCGCGCCCTCCTGCATACAATACGCTCTACCGATGCATTCTATTGTTGTCTTTCGGAATAAACTCAGTCAGCCACCACCTCCCCGAGGCTCTATATTATCATCATGCGCATAATACATATTGCATTCACGAGCCTCGTTTAGACTGCCTCTTTACCTCGGTATGTTTGACGGAGAAGTTTTCGGAATGACTGTGTTAACTTTTGTCTCGAGCCATTTTTCCAACTTCCTATTCTGATTGGCTCGATTCTCTCGCCTCCAACAACAAAAACAATGATGCACTGTCCCTCGTGTTTTCGCGATCGGCATTCTAAAATCATCGTCAGATCAGTAAGAATTCTCCTGGAGTACAAGGATTCGAAATAAACGGTTGTGTGTGTCATGTCGCTAATTGTAAATATTTCCAAAGGATCAATTTATCCGACAAAAAAAATTATGTAACTACCGAAAAAAGAATACATTTAATCTCATTTAGTATTTCATTCCTTTCTCTGGTCTTCTTAGCAATGTCCACATATATGATCTATTTGTGTATAGAAATAGTTTACACTTGTAATAATTGTTTTGATCATAAAGACCATCTTTTTTTTAGTATGAAATTGAAGTCTCACAAGAGTTGAACTGAAGAAAAATAAATTTTGTGATAAATAAAATCTCTGAAGTAATTGAAAATGTCTTTTTAAGTTTGTTTTTCCATCGCTGTGGAATATTATCGTATCTATTATTGGTTAACTAATCTGTTAGTGAACAAAAGCTTTAGAAAATAATTTTACCTTGGGAGTTCTATTTTTCTACATAGTGCATGAAATGTATGTAAATACCTACAGGAAGTGTGAGAATGTTATGAGTGTACTGCGGATCTTTATGGAAAATAAAAATGTTTTGCAACAATTTAAGCAACAAGAGTTACATAAAAATTTTGTTTAATTTAAATAGATTTTTTACATTGAAAACGTCATAACAATTCTTAGATTTTTACTGTTCTATATTCCTCATCCAGCCAATTTCTTCATAAATGCATAAAAATCCACAGTCTAGTTATGAATAGACTGCGGACCTTTATGCAAGTCCTTAATTTCATACATAATTTTAAGAAAAATAAAATAAGGGCATAATTTCTTTGATCGATTAGAAGATTTATTAAAAATAAAACAAAAATATTATCTGTTTCAATTGACACACACGTTTCTTTGTACTTTAGAAATTCACTTATGCAATAAATGCATAAAAATCCGCAGTCTAGTTATGAATAGACTGCAGATTTTTATGCAAGTCCTCAATTTCATATATAATTTTAAGAAAAATAAAATAAGAGGGTAATTTCTTTGATCGATTAGAAGATTTATTAAAAATAAAACAAAAATAGCATCTGTTTCAATTGACACACACGTTTCTTTGTACTTTAGAAATTCACTTATGCAATAAATGATCCGCAGTCTGGTAATGAGGGGTATTCGTTGGCTGGTGCCTATGGCTATGTTGCAGAGTAAATTGCATGAAATACGGAAAGGGAATTCGTATTGGTTGTATTCGGTAATTTAAAAGGTTTTAGTAACAAGGGCTCAAAGATAAATGACAAACATCGACTCGAGCTAATGGACACGTTTCGTAATCAGAGGCATGCGACGCCGACACTCCCGTGCCTCTTAATTAAGCCTCCTTCCTAGTCCTCAAATATGGAACGTCCGTTGGCAACGTCGCGGAACGTTTTGCAATGTCGTTGACGTCCAAGAAGACACAAAACATGCCGGACACAGGCGCGCCATTTGTCATCCCCACAATTAAGGTCGAATTTGTGACATCCACTTAACCGAATAATGCATCAGGATCTCGGACTGGTTTTTGGCCCCACTTAATAGTTCAAAGACACTCCCTTGATGCGTGAGGGTTTCTTTTCTGATCGAAACGACCGAACGGAACGGGTTTCGTGTCTCACGAATACATGCTAACACTAATAACGTGCTTGTTGTTATCGTTAGGCATTTTTCTTGCACATCGAATATGCATAAACGGAAACAGAGGGAAATAAAAAAGACACAACGTTGGTGGACGTTTTGTGCTCCATCTTTAGTGTATGCCATTTTGTAGTAAACAAACCAGATTATTTTAAATTCTGATTTTTAAAATACGTTAATTGATCTTTAATAAAATACATATGAATATGTTCTCTATTCTGCTTTTCTAGAGTAACCTATAGTAATCTTTTTTAAAGCACAGTTAACAGATTAACAATTGTCCATATTATTCGACAGTTTTGGGGAATGTATGTTTTTGTATACGATAGAAAATTTAAACATAAATTAAAATTGATTATTTATCTAGAGGAGAAAATAGAAAACAATCCCCTCGAGCAACAGAATATAATTATTATACAAATAATACATCTGGACATATGGTATATAACTTGAGTTAAGGGAAGTTTCAATCATAATTAGGAAACTTCAAAGTTGCTTTTCAAGAGAACGGATCATTTGCGATATATGGTTCCTTTGAAACTTTATGTTTTTTACAACTCGCCACCGATCTAGAGGTGTAGAATCACGCTACGACCTGTTTTACACATATTATTTATACACCCTGTGCATTAACAGTATCAGAAACAATATTCCATCGTTACGAACAAGGTAAAAAATAAATTAAAATAAATACAATACAATCCTTCGAATAAAATCCTATGTTAAAAATGTGACAAATAAAATATTTTATATTCAAAAGTACACGTATGATTTCAAATAAACCAGACTATTTACTATTTAGTATTTGAAATAGTATTGTACCCAGCTCGGCAAGGTATCTTACATAAGATAGCCGGAGAAGAACCGGTGTGAATCGAGCGCTTAACAACGTTGTAATTAAATCTAGCCCTGAGGTAGCGAAAAATTAGCGGGCGAGATACGACAAGCTCGACAAGTTGTCGCGGAATGTAATTGTAACACGGTCAATTAGAAGCGACGTACGCAAATAGGATCTACAGCGTGGTGATCGAGGGCGCGAGGGGTTAGGCGTGCGAGAACGAGAGCGAGTGGGATCGAGCGGATAGTGAGAGGGCGAGGGTGAGGGTGAGTAGAAACAGATGAGCGTGTAGAACAAGCCGATCAGGGCATAGTGGAGCGGTTCCTAACAGAGAGCTGACGGGAAGGACGATGAAAGCCGACGGAAATTTATGACTGTCAGATCGAAGGCTTGTCCTGTGCAATAGCTAGGCATCGTAACTCCTTACCCCGTGCCCTTCGCCGTCAGCCACCGTGGCACGTCGTAACGAGGTACGAAGGAAGGCAGTCAAGCAGAGTCAGGCAAGGCAGCAGGCGTCACGCCCGCCAGTCATCGAGCTCGTCACTCGCCCACGAACGCTTATAAAGATTCTCGCGGGCAGAATGTAGATACGACCTGTCAGCTCGACATGAAGCATGCCGCCGACAGTACACGGACAACCGGGACAGACAGACAGGATAGGCGAATCTGTCTTTTCTTTTTTATCAACGTCTTCTTTACTTCATTCTTCCTCCTTCTCCTCTTCTTATTCTTCCGGCTGACTTTTTTCCACTTTGCCCCCCTCCGCTCTCGCTACTCCCTTATTCCCTCCGTCTCTGTCACTCCGATACACCGATCCTCTTTCCCTCCTTTTCCTTTCTTCTTTCTTTCCGTCTTTATTCCTCTATCCTCTTCTCTGGCTTCGTATACATCCGACTCGATCGGCCCTTTGACTATACCCTTCTCCCTTCAACCTGTGCGCAACATCGTCTTCCAATCGTGTTCCACGTTGGTGCGTCTCTTTCCCGACCAACTGAACACGTCATCGTCGATCCTTCTCTCATTGAACGCGCGCTTGTGTCCGTCTACGTGTGTATCCACGTCGGGTCCCCTGCTAATCATTATGCCAGGCGAAGCGGTACGACAAGGCACCGCGCGCGTCTTCTTAACTTTTCATTTGCTTGCTGCGAAAGAACCCGTGAGGGATCAGTGGCTCTCAGCCGAGCCTACCCTACCCTCGTTTCGTCACCAGTTGCTTCGATATTTTATTTCGACCCGCGACCAAGACGGCCCGGGTGGGGCCTTGGGTCCCGCTGGAATCTCCTAAAGCTATGATGATTTCGTTAGAGGGCAGACTGGTGGGGTTGATGCAGTTTTGAGAGGAAAGGCTCTGCCCACGAATCTGGACTTGGACAAGAAATTCATTTGAAAATGTCCCAAGCCTCCAATAAGTGGGAGGTCCTACTGTTACAAATGAAGTAAACATTTAGGTCGCACAGCACGAAAATGAATTTTCTTTAATACAACAATTTCAAACTAATTTCAAGTTACTAAGATCTGCAAAGAGTTTCCTACGCTGAGATCTATGTTTGTGTTTTGGGGGTGTTTTCATGGGGATCATATAAATAATTAGACTGCGGATCTTTATGCATTCATGGCTTCTAAAAATCTCCAAAAAAGGGTGAAATATAAAATTCTACACAATTTAATACAATTTTGATTATTTTGAGATCTGCAAAGGCTACAATAAGATTGTATTTTATTCCACTTTTTTAAAATCCATCTACAAAAATTGAAAATTGCATAAATATCCGCAGTCTATAAATAATATATCAACTCCCCAGTCTCTCTTACTTGTTAGAAATAAAATTTTAATAGTGCTGCATATTTTAAACAATTTCTTCAGCAACTGTCACCCTCAAGTTTGCTCCATTTTTTAACAGTTTGCTAATGGAAAGTGAGTTACACGTTCATAGTAAGTTAATGTGTACGTGATTTCATATTAGAAATTGGTATGTTAAAAATCTGCTGTAAAGATAGATATATATTTGAGAGAGAGAGAACTTTGAAATTCTCTCTTTCAAAATGAAAGCTGAGATAAGATCCAAATAAGATTATTTGTATCGTTCACAAGTAACAAGCTGGCGCATAACATACTTTCAGAATTCAGTTCGAAATCTTTATTGCAAGTCTGTTTTTTGATGTTATACTTCAAGCGGTTAATGTACGCGATAAGTTGACCTGAATGCTTCGGTGTATTTTAATCTGAAGGAAAGAGATTGAGATATTTCAGAGTACTCCTCCGAAGTTAAGAGTTTTTTAAGGGTTATGTGGGAATGATTATTTTAGTCTCTTAAGAAAGCTGGAGAGTTTCGTCGGCTTGTTTTGAGCTCACAAGGTCATTGTTGGATGACCAGTACTCTGAACTCTGAATTGTTAGTCTAAATACTAATGGAAAAGACACGAGCATACACTGCCTGAGAAAGTATTCCTTCCTTAAATCTATTTGCGCGTAGCTATACTCTAATGGAACACTCTTTCAAGAAAGTGCAGTCTCGTGTAAACAATTTTCAACTTATCGCCACATTGTAGAAAAGTAGACATTGTCGGCTGAAGCTAGTAATTGACCATGTACGTATGCATGGAATAAATACTAATCTCCAACCACTGTGTGCATGTACTATGCATGTACGTCATACGACAAACGCGGCTTCCGTTAAATAGAATTACTGTTGTGTACGCAAACTGCATTTCTCAAGAATGATTAGTTCGTTTAATCGTGACCCTACTGCGTTCATCAATGGAATTAAACTTTTTCATTGCTTTCACCCTGAGTAATGTATCGAATCTGGCAGCAAACATATGGCAGGATTGTATTCTTGACAAATGAACTCTTTAAAACACTCCCCAGATAGCACCGGACGTCCGTTGACATTATTCGGACGTCCGTGGGATGTACAGAGGTCCACTGGACATCCATCGGATCTCCGGGTGCTATTTGGGTCTAGTTCTGATAAATCATGATTGAAGATTACCGATATATGTGTAATTGACCTTTAACGATCTTGAATGACTTTGAGTCGTAAGTCACTGTACACGTCTTAAAACGTCTTAATAAGATAGTACAAAACATGACTTATAAAAATTAGATGAATCAGATAAATCGTATCATCAGATAAATAATCATCAGATAATTGTGAGTACTATTATAAAATCTACGTTCCTTTATTAGTAGACAACGGATCTTTATGCAAAATAAAGATTTTCCACTTGAATTGCAACAAACCGGAGTGACATTAAAATTTATTTTCTCTCTTAATATGTTCAATAGGTTGAAAATGATGTAAAAGTATTTTGAAATTCGTCTAATGTTTTTAATGTTTTCAATTACACCTACTGATTCTTGTCATAAATGCATAAAATCCGCTGTCTTCTATTAGTATTTTAGACTTCAGTTTTTTGACTCTTGTCCATTGCTCGTCACACTGTGTATTGTATTGTGCGGCGATTGCGAGCAATGAAAACGGTATAGTAAGCATTTGATTGGGTGAATTGGCCGGTCAAAAAAATAACCGCATATAAATGTTCGTTCCGGAGAATTCCGCGGCGGGCGAAAAAGAGGATACGCCAAAACTTTTAGTTTGTTTAGCGTATATGAGATAAGCCAAACGCATTTCCATAAACGAAGCGACGTCGCCTGTATATTTTTCAAGGTAGGTACGTGGCGGTGCCGTGACTTCCACTCCAGGTGCTAAGCATCGCAATGGCACCGTGAAAATGGAGTTATTTTATGTCGAGCTTATGAGGATCGTTTCAAAGAAAGGCTGCTTCCGCAGAAAATGGTTACCGTCACTATACAGACCCCGGTACACACTCTCAAATTTATACAAGCTGTTACCTTCGTTCTCATCGTCAGCTCTCTTTTCTCCCGACTATGTTCTTCCGTTACCGACGGAAACGACAATGGCCGATTTTCGTCAAAATGGCGACGAAACGGCAAGCGGATTCATACGATAATATTGTACGCGTTATTAGCTCGTAATTATTTTCAAATCGCTCCCCGGACGCTCGTGATACGCGCTGTACATACATGATCTTTGTCGTCCGGCATTATTAAACAACTTTCATGGGACGAAGGAACATTGTTATGCATAATATTTCATGCCCAATATCACCTAAAGCATCTTTGTTGTTTTTAATGGTATACGCTAAAGCAATTATTGTTACAGTTGCATTTTTTAAATGAAACGACAGCTTCCGATTTGTTGGACACAAACAATTCGTTAAACAAATCATAATAAATTTCAACACGCAGGAAAACAAAATTAAATTTAACGAAGAAAGCTTCAAAAGTACAAAAATCTATTTCATACTAAATCAACTGAATTATGCAGAACTATAAGTTATGCTGAGTTAGATTCTGACTCAATATAGTACATATCAAAATGTAATAAATACATGTAGTCTTAGAACTTAATATAACAATTAAATATAATTTTGTGATCCAATATAGCAAATAAATATCATTTGCTCCATGTTTCAAATGAAGTATATCAATGAAAACAGTTTTCTAATACCCGTAGCACGTCGAAATTACAAAAAAATTAAAAAACTATTCAGCAACGTCTCTCAAAAATAATGCTCATATGTGAAAAGATTAATAATCATTAAACAAGTCAATTATTAATTAATTAAAATATTCCTTGCTATTCCATACATTTCATCAATAGGTTTTGTTTGCTGTATTACGTGGGAAATGTTTGTTTAAATATTTAGCAATATGTACACTGTGGATCTTTAGGCAAAACAAAAATATATTAATTGTAAGGGATGGATGTTGAATAAAAACGAATTTATTTTTTTGTCAATTTAAGTAAGTTGTTCAATTACTCTAATGTTTTGACATTGTTGTATAATTTATCTATTCATTTTTGTGACGAATACATAAAATCCATACTCTACTTATGAGTAGACAGCGGTTCTTTATGAAAAATAAACATTTTCGAAATAGAAATTTATTTTCTTTCCTGATACGTCCGATAGGTTGGAAATAATACAACAGTATTTTTAAATCTTTCAATGGTCTTGCTGTTTTAAATTACATCTACTCATTTTTGCTATAAATGCATAAAATCCGTTGTCTAATTATGAGCGTTGCATAGTTCTTGTTTACAGGGTCCGGTAACAACTGAATAAGTTTGAGAAAACACTCGGAAAACTGAACAATAATAAAGAATAGGTTCTCGATCAAATTGTTTCATTATCTCCAGCGCAAACAAATCCGTGCAACTGCGTATATCGATAAGCGGGAACGACTGACACTGAGAAATCGAACTTCATCGGCGATTAGTCGGAGAAATAGCGATTGGTAGTAGTGCGTCAGTTCTGTTTCATTTATAAACGGAAGATAAATCGGCGGGATACACATGATCGATTAACACTGAACCTGTTTTACACAGATGGATATCAACTATATAAAAGGGAGCCCGATACGCTGTTAATTATTTACAACAATTCCGTGCGTCGCCGTGCCTGTCATACGTGTGCTTCAAGGAACAGTTTATTATCGTTATCATTACTATTATCATTACCATTACCGGCGTTATTACTCAGAACCGGAGCAGATATGTTGTGCGCCGCACAATAATAATCTTGATTGTCTTTGGTCGGCAGCTCACGCCAATTTGCGCGGCTACGTGCAATTATACTCTCATAAGGGAAGCCGTTGCGTCGCGTCGCGTCGGCTGGAAGCAATGGCGTTGCCAGACAAGGGACGTACGAATTGGTATTTTATAGTAATGATCGTGTATTAATGCCCTGCCTGCGGCAAATGTTTAATACCGTTATAACCTCCTCTCTTACGTAGAAAAAACCGAGCGACAGAAATTGTACCTCGTGGTCGCGATCGTATCTTTAAATGAAAAGCACATTTTCTAAAATTGGTGCGAGGGTTCTTTATTAACTCGTTAATGGAGTAGTTTGACATCGTAGTCCGACACGATACAAGTATGATAAGGGGACTGCGGATTGTACGTATTTATGGCAAAAATTAATAGATGAAATACGAAACTGTGAAGACGCCAGGAGAATATTCAGGACTTTCTATTGGTATATCGTTTTCGACTTCTTAGCCGACGCTACCGTGAAATACACGATAATAAGCATTTATTCATGTACGTCATATCGTGAAAGCTAAAATCGTACAGGACGTTCTGACAGTCTCTCAATATTTCAAAGTAGCTTTCGCGACTTACCATACACATATTATAGAAGCTTCGTCGCCGAATTGTTTGAATATTTCACATCGGTGTGCAGAATGTAACTTCCAAAGTGCAACCATGAACCACCGTCGAAGGCATTCAGCATTTAGATTGTGTCCGCAGATAGGACGCGTACTTGTTGAAACATCGTCGCCTCGCGTTTTTCCAATTACGGACACGTTTCTGTCACAATATTTCGAAACGAACATCCGCCGCGCCGTTCCGCTCCCTACGAACCGTACGGTTGTTGTTCAAACGACCATTAAAACACCGTAGAAAACTCTTGCCGCAATACTTTCGGTATAAAATAAAAGTTAATGGTCGGAGGCGAGCCCTTCGATTAGCATCAAACGTGGCGTTTAACGCGCGATCATCGTTTGAAATTCCACGGCCGCTGTGAAAACGTAACGTCCATTACGCGGACGATGTAGTAATTGCCGGCTTATTACCAGCGGTGCCGCGGTGTTTATACGAAAATCAAGGAGTACCTTGTCGTTTCGCGCTGTAAAGGCTCCTTCCTCTCCTCGCACAGTTTTCTCGCGAGACATTATAACTCGCCGCGCCGGTGCTGCACGCCGGTAATTGCACGTAACTGGCGAACGCCGGGTAAATGATACGCGAAAGAAACTTTACAACGCTCTGTCTGTTGGTAGCCAATGTCGGCGGGCGCTCGAGAAGATGGTCTCGAGAAAGACGCATAAATTATATCGACGTTGCGGGGCGCGGCTGCCAGGCGTTTAGTGTCGTTTTCGGCTGTACAACGAGTATAGCAACCCGCCGCGCCGACCGCCTCCGGCTTCTCGGCCGTACCTCTCCAATTGGGAAATTAAGCGGGGCGCAAACCACCGCCAGGATGAGTCAAATAAATTGCACCCACGGCCGTCTTCTCCAATAGCCACCTCAGGCACACCGCCTTAGGCTTATGAGAAAATTATAGAATCCCGGAAAAAAATTGCCGGCCCTGCGCACAAACTTTAGAGCCTACCGCATAATTGTTTGAGTTACGAAAGCGTTTTATTCCAGAGGAACTGACGTACAAGCTTTCGCTATACACGGTCTGTCCAAATTCTGATGCGACTAGAAAAAAAGTGAGAATACAATTATCTGAAGCTTTTATATTTTTTTATTGAAATTATACTCTTTCTGAATCAATACAACGCTGGAAGCGGTTTAAACATTTCTGGACGTAGTTATTATAGTCCTTTTTCGGAATCGCCTGTAAAACCGCGGTCGAAGCTCTTTGTATGTCCTGAATATTGTCGTAACGGTTTCCTTCCATTGCCGATTTTAGTTTCGCGAATAGTCAAAAATCGCACGGAGCTAAATCAGGCGAATACGGGGGATGTTCGAGCACTGTGATACCTTTTCTGGCCAAAAAATCGCGTACAATCTTGGATTTGTGCGCTGGTGCATTATCGTGCAGAAGAGACCAAGACCCTTGCTCTCGGTATCGAGGCCGAACTCGAAGAATCCTGTTCCATAAGCGATTTAGAACACCGACATAATATCCAGCGTGAATCAGATTGAAGGATAAAAACGAGTCGTACCCCTGAAAACGTGCAAAAGGTGGTTGAATTTTGCACGTTTTCAGGGGTACGACTCGTTTTTGGCAACGGTGCTCGAGGAGAGTCTGCGATATTTTCCTTGCCGTCACGAAATCGAGCATGTATTTTTAGAGCGGATTGTAGGCTAGGACGAAGAAAAGTGGAGGATGGTTCATAAAATGGGTATAAGCGAGGACAGGAGTAAGTAAACAGATAAGACAGGAGACATTGGCTGACGCAGGTAGACGCGAGGCAACGAAGAGCGGAGGAGGTATGTAGACATACGTGTAAACTGGCGGGTGACAGTTCCGACGAGGACGATCTCCGCGAAAGGAATGAGACATAGGGGCAGAAATACAGGGTTACAGCGCAGCGAGTGTCAAATCATGGTCTCTTGTTACGAGTAATGTAATAAGGATGCTTACTCTTGGGCATACGATTAGCCGAACGGATATGAGAAAAGCCATTAGCACCGCGCGCCGGTTGCGGTTGCGCGGTCTGGCAGGGACCCGTATGTAGGTATGTAAAACAAAGTCGTTATGTCAAAGAGGCATCCCCGATCTGACAGAATCCCGGACGCGGCACTGACAATCGCCGCATACAACCGAGCAAAGTGGCAAGGTGTGGGCAGGCGGCGGCGCGAGAGGGGTCCCCGTAGCCACGCCGCGAATAAATAAAGCTATCTCGACTCGCGTTTATCATTCGCTATCCGAGCGGTCCTCGTAAATCTGCCCGGCATCCAGCGAGCCAGCCTTCCTACCAGCCCGCCTGTCTGCCCTCAGTCGATAAGAGTCAGCTACGAGGCAATATGTTGCATTTCATCCCTGCTCCGCGCGCTTCATAGCACGAGCACAATTATGCTACAACCGCTCTTAACATCTCCGCACAGCCGCACAATCTCAGAGCCGCACAGCCGCAGCTCTGCTGTTGTCTTCTTCGCGCTCCCGATACACTGTGATCTCACCTTCGCTTCGCCGCCGAGGTTACCGCCTTTTCTCTTCCCAGAGAAATATTCCCTCGTGATGGAGGACGTCCTCCGGATATTCGATGCGCTGCATCCAGATAACGAAACGTACAACCCTACTCGCAACTACAATGCTCTGCGCCGAACACTTTGCGTCTTTTCAAAAGCATAAGCTGAGTGACGTAGTTGGCTGACCTATCCAATCAATGAACACTGAAGCTGTGTATCTGTTGAAATTAGTATTCGCAAATCGTTGCAGCTACTCTTGTTAACACTTTACTTACCGGAAGTCTATTAATAGGATCTTTAATAATTGTGCTGTACCAAAAGAAAGCATAGACATTTTCTTTTACATTGCAATCTTAAATGAAACTATTAGATGACGTTATTGAGGGTGACTTGTTAGTTCACAATGAAAATTGCTGTTGCTATTGAAGGTTCCATTAACCCTCCGAGTGCTGTACCGGAGTCATTTTTGACCGGGAACATCAAAATTATCATTTAAGTACTCAATTTGTGGCAATTAAACTAACTGAATAGCTCTTTCATTGAGAATGTCGGAAATGCCAGTTATATAGCTATAAAAATCGTCGTTGTCCGAGGATTAAAAACTGTTTAGCCATGTACCGTAGATTTTTCAAAATTATGCAATAATCACCGGTCAATGATGTGTTAATATTCGGACACTCTTAATAAGACGATAACTTTTTCAATGTTGGACCATATACGACTTGGATTTCTTTTTGAGAAATTATTTTGAGAAGAAGGCATTTTTCTATCATGTTGTTCTTTTCTGTATGCTTTAAAAGCATTTTTGTGTTTTCTTTCTTCGTTTACGTTTCTTTAACAAACATTTTTGTGTTTTCTTTCTTCGTTTACGTTTCTTTAACAAACATTTTTGTGTTTTCTTTTCTCGTTTACATTTCTTTAACAAGCATTTTTGTGTTTCCTTTCTTCAAAGTCATTGAGGAATGAAATCAATTTTTATTTTATTCCTGCTTCCCACAATCAATGCAGAACATTTTTATTTTGCATAAAGATCCGCAGTCTATATATCACCTGTAATTTCAAACCATAAAAATACAATTTTTTCTGATTGGGTAACACATGTCACTATATGGCAATCAAGTCTCAAGTCCCACAAACCTAAATGCATTCAAATTTAACCTGGATCAACTCTAGTAAATTTACACAATGTTTGCCCCTTCGCAATCGCAAATAACTGGGAGGGGACCTCAGCAAGCATCAGTACAAGCAAAACAACGTCAGTTCCGATTTAACAAATACAGCTTCGAAACGAACAGGGCTGCCGTCGTTCGCCATCGTGAAATGATTCAAGGCGAAGCACCGCCGCGCCCGTACAAACGTTATAAATATACACGGTGGTTATCAGCGAAGTAAAATATATTCTGAAAAACAATTTCGCTATAAGTAGCCGCACCTGTGACGCATAAAACAGTTGGGAATCGCGCGTGGGTAAAGCGTGTAGATGTTTCGAAAAGAGAGGCGCGTGAGTGGAGTGAACCGCGGAAGCCAAAGGTTTAAAGGGGAGTTTCTTGGATGAATGCGCGATGCGTTCTGTGGGGGGCTACGTGACTCACACGACAAACTATCGACGTGTCGTTCCGCGGCGTTCTCCAACGACCTCTTTCGCTCTTTAAATTCGTCGCCATCGGGAAAAGAGTCTCTCGGCGAAGGATTAAAGAAAGAGACAGCAGGAGACGACGACGACGACGCGACGGACGATAGACCGAAGAAGACAGGAACGAAGCAGCGTGACAAACCATCGGCGTCTATTTTTGTTAGTTCCGCTGATCGCCTGTGTATCCCGGCGTCCTCTCTTCGCTTTTACCCTCCACCCGAAGATGTTACGGTCGGATATATACGATCCAGTAAATTCTTTTTACAACACGGTTAAATCAGCGTGAGATGAAAGGCAAGGCGGACCGTGTAGGATCGGTTGGTATTAATGCGGACAGCGCATTAGACACGTCTCCGTGAGATATCTAAGACAGAGGGAATGAAAGACAGAAAAGGGAGAGGAGGATAGAGAGAAGCTGCTCCTGCGTGCTCGGCTGGCGGACAGAGAGGAGGGAACAAGAAGAAACAGAATGGGCAAGAACGAGACGGAGGGAGTCTCTTTGATCCGCTTAGGCTGGCAGCGCCATCAAAGTAATCCGGCAGTAGATTACTTTCAATACATGCTAACGCTACATACGTATGCACGGGTTGTCCGGCAGCCAACTCGCGTTAAAATCCCGCCGTGTGGGTGTACCTGTTTGTACTCGGCTGTGTCTACTCGCTTGCAGAACTAACCGCCATATCTACTTGTCGATTTATGCGGTCAACATCGCGATATCTCGCTCAAACCGAGTCCACCGACCATCTCGGTCCTCCCGGTCGTCGCGTCGGACCGAAATAGCAACCAGTATGCAGAAAAACTCTTCGATCCAACAAAATTTGATTTCTATGCCGTAGGAACTTTACATTATGCACCGGACCGGAAAATGTAACTAACGGCCGACGTCGCTGGTGCGTGACACATTAATCTTGAGGAAATTTATTTATGACACAGTCCTTTGAAATATTAGCGCAACTTTTTATAGTGACCGGGATCACGTAGTTGGGGAGCGAAGACGCGACCCTGACAATCCAGAGTGGGAAACATGTCTCTTTAACCCTTGAAGAGGCTACTTGGAAATTCTAGTTTCATTCAAATGCTGCTATACATCAGCAGCTTTAAATTCCTTTTTAATTCGACCCTCGGGTAAGGGGATGTAGGGTCCACTTTGACCCAGAGCTTCCATTTAGATTCTAATTTCTTAGCAGCGGGCTTGAATTATTGTGGATTTGTGTTCGGTCGGATAAGAGGATTAGTTAATATAATAATAATGTATATTCCAATTTTTGTTGGAATATAACTGCAACATAACTAGACTGCGGATCTTTATGCGTTTATAAAAAAATTGGTTGGGCGAAATGTAAAACAGTAAAAGATTAGAAAAGTTTGAGGACGTTGTAATGTTGTTCTTAATGTGACAATGTCATTAAGGGATAAAGTCAATTCTTGTTTTAATCCTGTTTCCCACGATCAATGCTGAACATTTCTATTTTGCATAAAGATCCGGAGTTTACTAATACTATTAATAATTTGTGTCTTCATTGATGATGAAAAGTATTTATTTTTAACGTACATATGTATATATGAATTTGTTAGAAAGAGTATTTCCCAAGGGAAATTTAGTGATCAAACACTTTCTGGATTCCCTGTATATACCAATGACAAAAACAGCTGAATGATTCGTTTTTAACAACATCAAATTGTTAAACGATTTTTTTTTAACTTCCTGATGGATAGGTCTTCTGTTTAGAACTTTTAAATACGTTGAACAGTGTAAAACTCTTCCAACGTTTGTTTGGTTAAAATGTATAAACAAATGAATCATTTTCTACAGGTTCGTTTTAATGCTGTTCTATTTGAGCACGAAGTTTTTAACATAAGCTACAACTTAGTAGTGGAAATGCAAAGCATGATTCATACACTGAATCGGAATGAGGGAGTAACATAAACTGCTGAAATGTTAATACAGAAACAAGTGTAATCTTTAATTAAAATCAACTTAAAGGAAAGCGGGTTGGTGATCGAGACGCAAAGTCAGAAAATATGGAGGTATTATGAAAATTGCATTGGAAACCGTGTATGTATAATAGATAATACATATGCACATACGCAGTTAAGTGTTTGCTTTCGCTTTCGCTGCGAGCAGCTGCACTCTCGTATGAAATATTAAAATGTACGCAAGTTTATTGTTAGTGCACCTGGACTTGCCATAAATAACGCATATTCAGCACTTTCATTTGTCTTCTATGTTCGCACTAGAATTACACTTGGGGAAAGTAACGCTCGTAAGCATGTGATCTTAGTTAGGCTCACGATGTTTTTATACCTGTTTTCGCCAGCGTTCATCTCGCACTAACGACGCGACTCAGGACATTTACATCGTCATGCAAAAAATACTATATACTTCTTAGTTGACAATTTAGAAGGAGCTACGTGAAGATTAGTATAGTAATATATTGCATTTAGGTGTGTATTCTAGGAAACACGTCGCTTCGAGGTTCTGACTGCTACTTGAAATACCTGTAAACAATCTGTTTAAACATTTTAAATCAGCAACACACATTTAAAGAATTTAAAAATACTGTTACATTATTTGCAACTAATTCAGATGAATGCTACATAAATGTCTACACAGCTCCTGTATGGCGCAATTAATGAAGACAATTTTTATTTTGCATAAAAATATTTTTCCCAAACTGTTTTATCAATACTACTTGAATTTGTGTTACTAATTAATTGTATGAAAAGTAGTAGCACACATATGCTAGTCACTCACGATAATGAGAAATTAAAAAAAAAATAAAAACTTGTCCAATAATTATTTAATTACTCGTCCCAATTTTAGTTGTATATGTAGTAGCTCAGTATTCATTTGTATTTTGATACAGACTTAATTAGATGTAAGTGCATATGTATTAGAGATAACAATGTGAATAATCTTCCAGAAGTAGTAGTCATTCAATGATAAATATTAACAAGTCTTCTGTAAAATATATCTTACAAGCAAAACGTTATGATTAGATTGAAGATTTTTTTGCAAAATGAATATGGAACTACATAGACATGTATTGTTATTCAGTTAAAAAAAAAAGATGCTTGTTGCAATATTTCATGTAAATGTTCTTACCATCATATCACTTTTCCTTTAATTGCAAGTACGTGAACGTCATAATTTTGAAATGGGCGTAGCCGACGATTCATTATTACGTTTCAACGTTAATCACTCGCAGTCAATGGTTCTTGTGGTTATCGTAACAAGCCGCAGATTAATTATAGTGTTAAGGTGAAAGACAGAAAATCCGAAGGCTACGCCGGTTCCGGCGGGGACTTTCACGTTCCCAGCTGCAACTGGCAACCCGTCAATTAGCGCCACTGTCACTGCCTTTAAGGTTCGCTGGGGCCCCTCCTTTTCGATATTATTGCGAAGAATTACCGTGCATATACCTGTCAAGTCGTAAGACTCGTTTCTGTTAAACCTAGTTGTCCGTTAACCGCTCGATTAACGATCAATTAGATTCATTGAACAGCTGTAGCGATTCCGAACGACCGAATTACGAATTATTTTACGCATGTTCTTTCGGCGATGGGAATTCGGCGAATATAAATGTTCAAAAATTTGCATATATAATATATATGTACAGTTAGGAGCATAACTGATCACACACACTTTAAATCAGAATAACTTTTTTCTGAATGGACCAAACGACTTCAGTTTCTCTAAAAAATATGTTGAAAAAATGCATTTGGTCGGAATTGTGAAAAACAATAGTAAAATTTGATTTGTACAATTTTTTAGCTGGGCCAATAACGAAAATTTAAAAGATGTGTTTGGTCAACTCGTATGAATTATATACGTTCTGAAAATTTCATTGAAATTGGTTAATTGGTTTATGAGTTATAAACGATCAAAAGTAGTAAAAATTGCAATTTTTCAGGATTTTCGGCTTTTTTACCATCTTTGATCGTTTATAACTCGTAAACCAATTAACCAATTTCAATGAAATTTTCAGAATGTATATAATTTATATGGGCTGTTATTGAGGGTGACTCGTTAGTTCACAATGAAAATTGCTGTTGCTATTGAAGGTTCCATTAAAAAGTGTTTAACCATGTACCATAGATTTTTCAAAATTATGCAATAATCACCTGTCGGTAATGTGTTAAAATCTTTTACTGTTTTATTTTTACTGTTTCGTAGCACAAAGAATATCGAGATAGATTGATCATGAAGTTTTCTATTACTTATTTATTTACCATTGCTTTATAATAATGCATAATGATTGCAGTTATTCAGATTTCGTGCAACTTTTATCATAACTTTTAATATGTATGAAAGAAAAAATTAGTAACCAGTTTCTTTTTATACCAATCGGTCTTTATAATAGTTGTGTTAATGATAGTACAGTTTGATCGTTATAGGTTGATTGTAACATAATTTTAAACCACTGTTTCGTAATTTCATTCCCTATCTGTCGCTCCTAAAGATATATCAGGAGAACGTTGTTTTACGTGCGAACGAATTTACATTTTAATAAACCAATGCGCACCGATTAAAAAGGTTACGGTGAATAACAACGCCATTAAAATGTTGTTTAAAATGTTGAATCTCGCTCATTCGCACCATTAGCACTCTCATTAACTTGCACGTTAAATTACACGCATAAATATCGTACTGGTTATTTTCTTTTTCTTCTCATGCACAGATTTAATGACTTTGTGTGTGTGTGGAATAAAAACGGTTTTACTTATTACCACTACGTGCTAGCCAATAAATATCTAGACCTAACAATAAGGTATACCATTATATTTAACTAGATTACACATTAATACAACATTATATGCAACCAGAGTTACTTAAGGCAACATCCTCATTTTTACAAATTTTTTAATATTCTCCTGCTATTTTCCCCTGCATTTGAATGGTGAAACAACATTTTTTTCAACTGAAGAATTTTTATTAGATACTTTTGTGTTTTCACTGTGAGCTCGAAAAAACTCGTTCTCATCGGTTTGTTAGTTCAGCTGTTATAATTTAATGAAAAACGGTTGACACTTTTCTTTACACGTCAGTGAAATCAATAATTTTTAAGATATACAAATTTTTTAAATTTGCAAATCTATTAAAATTTTTCATTGATAAAAAAATTCATAATCTGCCCATTTCGCCTGGTGGAATGCTTCGCAAGTTGGAAGTCGACTCTTCCATTGATCTGACTATAGTAGCATGTAAACAGTCCCGCGTTGATCTTGCTCAACCGAATAGTTGCGAGAGGAACTATCCGCAACCGCTGGCGTAATAAAAATCCATTACACATTCTCACAGCATTTAATTCGAGTTGAACCTATCAGTGGAGGTTCTTCATGGATCGTAAATACGACGGGAAACTGTCTCTATTCGCGTGATTTATGTAATACGCAGACCTGCGTCAGGCACATTAGATACAGTACTGTGCAAAAGTCTTAGACCACTTACAATACACTAGAAATTTATATATTTGCCGGTTAAAGAACATACACACAATTGAGCATATTATATTTTATCATACTAGTATCATTGTATGATGTACTGTTAAAAATTAGACAATGTTACAAATAGACTGCGGAATTTTATGCAAAATAAATTGCAAAGCTATAATACATAGGAGCTACATATACATTTATTTCTTGTCTCAATAATTTTATAGAATTAAACACAGTACGACCGTATTTTTAAATTCTTTCAATGTTCACTGTTTTTTCATTCGGTTTACTAATTTTGTTCATGAATTTGGTAAAAACTTCAATTTCTTTAGTGGCCATCTTTTGCCTTACTTACAACGTCGGCTCTTCAAGTACAGCTTTCATAGAATTTATCAATAATCTCGGTTGAATTTTTTTGTCATTCTGTTCGTAACATCTCAAACAATTCTTCTGCAATTTTTCAATGCATTTTCTGAATAACACGCAAACGTCGCGATGTTCACTGTAAATTGTCCAATAAATACGGGAAAATACGTGTTTTTTACAGATAAGGTATGGCTCAACGAAGCAATAAAATCAACAGCATGGTAACCGGTACAATTTCCTTTCGATATAAGGCAATGGCAGGGGACCTTCTTTCGTCGTATTTCAAATGAGAGTACCTATGCGGCTCGATACTGTTCTTGAGTGAACCGAGAGTTTATAGGTCCCATAAAGTTGTCCGACAGACCATAAAGTCGTTCTAGCACTAAGCGGTATCGAGCGGACAACTTCAAAAAAGAGGAGGGGATAGAGATTTTCTTGTTGCGAAGAAGATATTATCGTCTTACACCGAAGGAAAACTGGATTTTATGCATTTATGACAGAAATGGCTGCAATTTAAAAGAGTAGAAGTAAAAAATGTTTATATGTATATGTATAAACATATAGTAGGGCGTCGATTATCCGAACTAATTTGGATCGAGGTCGTTCGGAAAATCGAGTTATTCGGGTAATCGTAGTTTTAAAATTGCTTATTAATGGACTGCGGATTTTTATGCATTTATAAAGAAATTGACTATGTAAAATATAAAATAAAAGATTATAAAAATCGAAGACTGTTTAAAATTATTAAGTGATGAAATCAATTTTTGTTGAACCCCATTATTTTACAATCGATGTAGAATATTTTTTATTTAGTAAAAAGATCCGCAGTCTACTTATTAAATACAAGAGTATACTGATAATATATAAATAATAAACAGAACTTATTTGTTAAAGTAATCTTGAATTTTTTTTGCACCATCGAAGACTGTCTTTTCGAGATTTCTCATTCACTGGTTCGGATAATCGATGTTCGGATAATTGATGCCCTACTGTTTATCTTATCGAAGTGATTGCAGAAGGAGGGCAATTTCTGCATCGTCCATGTTTCTAGCGATTGATGCAGGCAAGTTTTATTTTGCATAAAGATCCGCTGTCTAGACTAATAAGTAGACTGCGGATTTGATGCATTTATGACAAAAATGGGCGCGTACAATTTAAAGCAGTGAACGAATTAAGTAGATTCAAGGACATAAGTGTATTAATTTCAGCTTACTAAGACAATTGAAAGAAGAAAGAAATTTCTATGTGGTTCCTGTGGCTTGCAATCAATGTAACCTTTTCTTATTTTGCATAAAGATCCGCTGTCTAGACTAATAAGTTGACTGCGGATTTGATGCATTTATGACAAAAATGAGCAGTGAACGAATTAAGAAGATTCAAGGACATCAGTGTATTAATTTCAGCTTACTAAGTCAATTGAAAGAAGAAAGAAATTTCTATGTGGTTCCCGTGGCTTGCAATCAATGTAAGCTTTTCTTATTTTGCATAAAGATCCGCTATCTAGACTAATAAGTAGACTGCGGATTTGATGCCCTTATGACAAAAATGATCGCGTACAATTTAAAGCAGTGGACGAATTGAGAAGATTCGAGGACATCAGTGTATTAATTTCAGCTTACTAAGACAATTGAAAGAAGAAAGAAATTTCTATGTGGTTCCTGTGGCTTGCAATCAATGTAACCTTTTCTTATTTTGCATAAAGATCCGCTGTCTAGACTAATAAGTTGACTGCGGATTTGATGCATTTATGACAAAAATGAGCAGTGAACGAATTAAGAAGATTCAAGGACATCAGTGTATTAATTTCAGCTTACTAAGTCAATTGAAAGAAGAAAGAAATTTCTATGTGATTCCCGTGGCTTGCAATCAATGTAAGCTTTTCTTATTTTGCATAAAGATCGGCTGTCTAGACTAATAAGTATGCATCACTGACACAGATTTATTCAAGTAGAAAACGAATGTTACGCGGTGGCCAAAGACTTTTGCGCAGAACTGTATATCGCGAACCGAACGTACCGTGTATATCTCACCCTCATCGCCGGAGCTATCACGAGCTGTCTAAGATATTTTACGGATCGGCCTCCGCGCGGACGTCAATCCGTGTGTATGTACATTTCTAATATCGTAGAAATACAACATAACATAGTAAGGTATACCTGTCAGGCCGTAACTCTCGCTCCCACTAAGGCCGGCTTGCCTGTTGCTCGTTCGATTAACGGTCGATTAAGCCTGTCGGGCGGTCGTTAAGGAGATACGAGGAAAGAGCCGAAGATATGAAATGCGAGATACTTTATAATTTGAGATAACGTTATGAATGGTAACGAGCTCTGCCCGCCTTCTACGGTAAGTGCGTGCTCGTGTGCGAGCCGCGTCCCAGCTCCGTGCAAACCGCATACTTACACGCGCGGAAACGCGCGTACATTCCCCTCGGCCGTCTCGCTTTAATCGAATGGAAACTAATGAAGCTGAGTGTTATACCGCTATCAATATTTTTACCTGTTCTTCTTTTCTTCTCCTTTTCTTTTTCCCTGGTCCGTTTTTGTTGTACGATTCGCCCGTTTATCGCGATCACCGAGAAGCCCGACGTGCCGCGAAATCGAACAGGCCTTTAAATTTTATTGTTATAACTTTATGAATTTCGATAGGCCATCTCTCGCGCCGAAATTTTATGGGCCGCGTAAATTTCTGCATCGGCCAGCCCCGCATAAACGCGCACGTCAACCTTGTTGTATCATTATAATCCGTTTCCTTTTGCAAAACCGTAATATTTACAAGCGCGTTCGACTGATCGTGCCGGATTAATTGCAATGCCCGATACATATTTTGCGATCCAATCACCGGGAGCTGGTTCCTGTAGGTTTCCGAGTGTCTTAAATATGCGAGTCTGAAATCGTGTTTCTCCATCGCCTCCATCTTTGCGTCAACATTTTTATTTCGATGCACTATAGTCATAGGTCGTTGAACTCGTCTTAAAATGCACTATTTGATGGTGGATGAAAAACACACCATTCCATTTAAAAAAAGAAAGTAGACCTTCACCTCACCTTGGGGTGTCCACCGGGAAAAATAAAATCCCACCACATGATGTCCCCCCCGGTACTGAACAACTTTCATCTGAAACATTTTCACGTATAATCAATATTTTTTGAGATATTCGTCTGTAACGCTTTATAATTTTCACCCTGTATAACAAATAATGAAAAAAATTAAGAACTATGGTTTGCAATTTTTGTAGATGAATTTTAAGAAAGTAGAGTGAAATAAATTGTTGTTTCCAATGGTAGTAGTCTTTGTAGATCTGAAATGAATAAAAATCGAGATGAACATTTCCGGAAGCCAAAAATGCATAAAGATCCGCAGTCTGGTTATAAGATTACTAATGTTTTTGCGAAGATGTATACATTATTTAATAAATGTGTCAGTTTGTCAATAATAATGGACAATACACGCTGTTAATAATTGCATCAAAATTTTACGTAAATGCATACATTGACCACTAAATCTTTTATCAAGTCTTACTGCAAAGGATGGAACGGTTGATTCATATATTTAGTACAAAGGATATAACTTAAATAAAAAATTAACTGTTGCGACAAAAGAATAAAAATTTCACGGTCTAGCTACTCACGTTGTTCATATGCACGCTTTACACTGGTGGCAGCTAATAAAGCGGATCTTTATGCATTTATAGGAAAATTGAGTAGATGAAATTGAAAATTGTAGGAAAATTTTGAAAATTGAAGATGTCAATATATGATTTCTCATCCATTAAAATTATTAAGGGAGGAATTGGCATTCTATATGGTTTCTATCTCTTGCAATCCACGCAGACAATTTTTATTTTGCGTAAAGATCCGCAAGTGATCTCTAATGAGAACATTACTTTGTAGAAGTATTGCGAGCTAATAAATGTGTTAAAGATAATAAAATAGAAGTATGAAAAAGTGAGCAGGATACCGTTTCGTGCGTTGAACATTATAAACTGAAGGAATGCGAATAAATCGTTGCAGCATTTCTTATATGTAGACATTCCAACCGCGTTCTACATAAATTCATGTGCATACGGTATAGTATGATAATTACCGTAGAATATTCTCCCTGACTATCCAATTGCTATTATTTATTAACTGATAACAGGGTGCATGAAATTAGTATACACATGCGTATAAAGAATGCGGGAGCATTTTCATTCTAACGGTATCCAACTGACCATCTACGCTTCGTGGCAAGGAGTTAATTACGACACGTCGGGATGTGCGAGCTTGAAATACACACTGATGAGACGACGTAGCAACCGTCTGAGCTCTGCTCTCAGCTAAACACGTCCAAATAACGTCTAATTAACTCGTCAAGATGTGTTCCATTACCCAACATCTTGGCGCGAATGGTTTTAGTAGTTGGCCAGGACCACGGCATCTATTCCGCGCGCTGAAAGTTCCTAATGATTACGCTCCGAACGCCATACGTTTCGCGTAATTATCAACTGAAAATATATCCGTTTGTGCGCGTTACATTGAATCCAACGCGACTCTGACAGATATATTTTTAGAACCGTCAAATCAAACGCGCGGTTCATTTACACATTTGTATTGAACTTAATCGTTGGTCGGTATGATGACGTTTTAACAAACATAATCCCTCACGCGACAGCAATTTAATTAATGCACACGATTTGAAACAGAATTATTCAATGTAGCACGTAAAGCTATATTTCACGTTAAAATGTACACGGTGTACAGAAATTATATGTCGCGACTATCATAGCGAGGTTCTACAATATTCTACATCGCCGATTTGGTGGGAATTAATATAAGAAATTTAAAAAACTATGATAAAGTTTTTTTATTATGAAACTGATTTATTTGTATACTTGACCTTCAAATTAATTTTGCGGCAGCTTTCTTACATCAATTTCCAGCAAAACCGAGGGTGTAGAATCAGTCTATTATATAATTTCATACTGCTACGGGTCGTCAGAGATCCAACGATACCAGCTAAATCGAATCATTAAATAGGAAATTATTGTAGACACGAAAATAAGGTGAAAATAATGAATAACGTTTCTTTGTTAGAGAATTTTTATGCAAAATAAAAATTGTTTATATTAATTGCAAGGAACTGGTACCAAGCAGAAATTTTGTTCATTTTTTAACATTAAACCTATCGAGCTTTACAAGTAGCCGGTACATGTTGCCTTATAAAAGTAACAAGTTTAAAATTTGAACTTTGTGCGTTTCATATTATATCTGCTCTACTAAATATATTTATTTAATTATTTACCATGAAAACATCTTTATAACTTCAATAATTGTGAAATAAAGAATCTGGAACCGGTCATTTGACCGGTGGTGGTAGGTTCAGTGTTAATAACTTCAAAAAGCTGAATACATCGATGCTTTTAAATTCCTTCAATCCTTGTACTCTTTCGAATTGCACATTTTTGCCATACATGTATAAAATCCACAGTCTACTGATTACGAATCTGAACTTGAAATTTCCTCATTTGTTTGTTTTCGATCAGGAGAAGAACCAGGATTATGGTCCTAAGGTGGTTGAAATGTTTAATACACAGTACAATATGTATTACACTTTGCGGATACGACCAGTGCCAGACCAAAATCAATCAAAGGATTTGTTGTACGCTTCCATAAGAGGACATCCGATTAGACCATATCAAATGTTGAACATGTTTGAGAAATTATTTTTGCCAAGTAAGGGTTGTACTTGCGGTACACTTTCCACAAATAGTCCAACAAAGCATTTTTGGGCAAATGGCAGCACTGCGCGGCATACTCTGAAGCGGTGTTCACCTGAAACGGTAGCAAACTGGAACGTCAGATTGCGTCGCTTGGTTTGGTTTCATCCCTCGGCAGTAGTAGAAGAAACGGGATACGACGCGACGGTAAGATACGAAACGGAACAAAAAGGGACGAGATGAGACGAGACAAGAGCAGAAGAGACGAGAAGAGAAGAGAGGAGATGAGACGGGATGAGACAGGACAAGCGTACGAGACGCGGAACGGCCGAGGGTATGAGGGGACTATAGGATAGGTGGAAGTTCGATTCAGGGCGAAAGGGAAGGATTAATGGCGCAGGCGGGACACACCGCGGCCATAAATCGCCACACGGCCAGGAATTACCGGCTCGCAACTTGCGAAATATGACGGTCTCATAAATCCGAGTCCACTAGCCCGCGCGCCTCCATCGACTACGTCGACTAGTCCCGCTTCCAGTCTCGCTCTCGTGTGCCGCGGTCTCGCTCCTGCTTCTAACTTGCGGCCTAGCCTCGTCCTCTTTCGTCCCGCGGCGAACAAGGGGAGAGAATACACCGTGCACTCTGTGTATACGTTTCAGCTCGGCGTGCAACAGCCATTTATAACTTGCGCGCCTGGAAAAGCGAGGTCCATAACCTAATACGTTCGTTCCTCTCGCCGAGGGGAGGCGAGAAAGGAGTTAAACAAAGAACGAGACACGACGATTTAGAGGACGGGGATAGATGGATGGAGACACCGGTGTGTCGTAACGATGTGCCACCTCGAGCAATCAATTCACTTACCGCTTACCGCGCGCTTAGATTCATGTGCCTTGCCGCGATTTCGGCTTCGCGTTTCACTATTTCACCGCTCTCGTACCGTTTCTTCGCTCGCTGGCCTACGCGATAAGAACGATTCATCTAGCTTCGTAATTGCTCCGCGGCTATTCGTTCTATTAGCTGAACCCCTTCGCTATCCCGAAGCATTCTTTCGGAAAACTTTCGGCCTATCGTTCATTAATCACCGGACACTCTCGCCTGCTCCGCGGAACATGTAAATCGCGATACGGATGTAATTACTTTCGACCGTCTCGTTATTCTTCCCATAAATCCCATTTCGGGATATGATAACAGGCTGATCTTGTGTAACGCGGTAGCGGCATTCCGCGAAATTACCGTCCGCTTCGAAATTGCCTGCCTTCGGCTCTCCCCTGATCCATTCAAGTCGTGATTCAGCAATGGCTTTCGAATCTATTCAAGTCCATATTTTTCTCAAGATAACTTCATATAGTTTAGAAAATTCTAGGTTGTAGCAAGAGTACTCTTTATTTTATTTAATGAGAGGCAAGATTTTAACGGCCATGACCTTGAACCACCTTGAAAGGTCAACGTATTTCCATACATTCGTCGCAGAACGGGCTATGAGTCTGACTAAACGGACGCATACAATTCTATTTGGAAAAGAAAGGTCACCTTCAGTTCTTGAAGATGACTCTACATCATCATCTACGTCAAAATACGCTCTCCTCGAAACAAGACAAGTTTCATTTGTACTTTTCGAATAATGTATAATTCAGGAGATAATTGTTGCTACGGTTAACTTTTGGAGGCAGTCTGAACATTAACTTTTGCACCAATACTTGCTTATTTTGCTGACTTACATTACTTTCATCAATAACGCCATAACTGCATGGTATATGTATAACAACAATAGTAGTATTCATCAGCTGATCCAATAAGCAGACAGCGGATTTTATGCATTTATGACAAACATGAACTGATGTAATTTAAAACAGTAAAAACATTAAGATAATTTCAGAACGTCCATATGTTATTTTCAATTTATTAAAATTGTTAGAAAATTTTTATTTCGCATGAAAATCCGCAGTCTACTAATAAATTAAATAAGTAGGTAGTAGGTTAGTGATATTATATTATATGTGTATAGGGGAATATAATTGATTATTGAAATGTTAGATTAAAATGAGACACTCTGTATATCTTGCAGCACAAACTGGAAAATGGTTGAATTGTTATCTTGAGAGAGGTACGTCTGTTAAAATGATGAATATACACCTGGTAGAATTTCAAATAGCTCATCAGAAAATTAAGATCGAGGCGCCAAGACATGCAAAACGTAAGAGAAAAGGTTTCATTTTCGTATGTATACTTAACAAAGTGTGATACGACAATGATCTGTAGTCACGCTCGTTGCTCAGCCGTAACACACTCGAGTCGTGCGACAGTTAAAAATGATTTGAATTTCTCTGTTCGATTTAATAACTAGCATACTAACACCGATAATAACGGCAGGTGGAACATTACCTATCAGAACACTGACAGACGAAATATTTGCAAAGTGGTTGAACGGGAAAGACGCTGTGTGGCGGCGCTGGAATTAATTTCTTGATTACGTGATATACAGCTACATGAAACATGCTATGCATATGAAAGAGCAGCTTAAACGGAGCACAATAGTTGAGGCACTTTCCAACCGTGATAACGCGTTCGCTTGAATTATTCTGTAATTTTCATGAAATTGTCTCTGAACATGATTTATAAAGTTATTAAGATTTAGAGAGATTAGAGGCGCGACTATGTCGGATACGCCGTTATTACAAAGAAACAGATTAAATGCTACCTTGCATTCGTAACTCATGCGGGTATATGAACAGACAATGTATAACATTATTTACATAATATAGAGTTATTGCTAGGGGGATAGTTTCGAAATTAACAGTCGCTAGCTTTTCAATTATTACTATGCTCGTGCATTGTTACAGAGGATTTTGGAGAAATGGAAATGGAGTAACGTTGTATTTTCTGCATTACTGTAGAATATTGTTTTCATTGCACATTAAAACTTATATTTTACAGCATTTTCAAGGTTTTTGTCCGCTAAATAATTATGTAACATAAAATCATTATTATTATTTATGATAATCATGTCTTGCTTCTTATACTTGTGTTGTACAATACTTATACGGAGTGTCCCAAAAATGTTGTACTTTCTTGAGAGAGGTCATTCCTTGGGTTATTTGAATTCAACAATTACTTTTATGACGAAAACGCTATGAAAAGAAACGAAAACTGCTGTGAAAAAAGAACTGAAGCGTAAACTCATTCCAATGGTATTATTACGGGTGATTTCTGAGCCATGTGAAGTAACTTCTTCCTCTGCAGAAATGTTTTCCGAGACTTTGTTAAGCAGTTATTAATGAAAAAAATTTAAATAAATAAAAATTTCTATTAAATATAACATATCCAATTTTTTATGAAATACTAACACTTAATTATAAATACTAACACTGAATAAATAATATCTCAATTGCAATGTATAGCGGCCACCACTATTATATGTATATAGGGGACATTCTAAAATACTTTTTTAAAATTTAACCAAACGACTCGAATTTTTTTCTTCAGAAGATTCTTGAGAAGAGAACTTTTTGAAAATTTTAAAAATACGTTCTGCAACTTGTATTAGTTTCCCTTTTTTGTGAACTTTTACCTACAACTGCTACAAATTTACAAAACATGTTTTTAAATGTTTAATGCAAGTCCAGGTAAAAGAGTTGTCAGCAACAATCTTCAATATTTCTTCAACATTTTTTGCATCATTTAACTTCAAAAAATAAAACTCGACGGGAGTCACTGCATATAAATTGCTCGTATTAAATAAAAAATAAAGTATCACCGGTATTTGGGGAAAATGAATATTAGATTTGAAATAAAACATTCCGAAAGCATGAAAAATGCTTGTAGACAGTTTTTCAGAATCGATGCATTAAGCGCAGCTTTACAAGTTAACAAAACGCCGGACAAATGCGCGTTGTGTTTTTGCAAAAATATAGTGTAATCGCTTGTTATTTATGCCGCTGTTAATATTCAAAGGCCGATTCCCGTCGCGGGGAAAAGATTTATAGCGGTATCATATAAAATTTATTCCCGGCTGTAGAGAATAACGCTCGCAACGCTCAGTATTATGGAATTTACTCGTGTAAAGGGCGTGCGAATTGACGTTTCACAGCAGGAATATTTCAATTCCGAATTCCGCGTTATAGTGGATTCGCGTAAATGCACTCGGCGGGTCCGGTTAACGATACGTTTCTCCCTCGCGACTGGGTAAATAAATAACGCGGAGCGCAGTTTACCACTTTTCATTTGGCACCGCAAAACACAACAAATGTTTACAGTTATTAAAATAGTGTCGGTTGCGCTGCCGGTAATTACGATGGCTGCCATAATTGAGAGTTGCAAGGGCGGACCCAATATCAAACTGCCAAAATAAAATATACCCAGTACAGATATCCGCATTCGGTACACGGTGAAAAACGAGCTTATTGTTTACCCGCGAGCTATTAAATAATAATTTGTGTTTGCGAGCATTCGTTTATTGATTCTACGCCGTCTGTCAGACTAGCTCTAATGAACGTTTGTTGCCAGCGTTATTCGTTCGTTATTTGCAAACAACATTTAAATTACCGTATCAAAGTTAGTTCAATAAATCTTGCTAAATTATTGAGTTGCGTGTACACATACACCAATGTGTTAATAATGTTTAATAAACTATTGGATGATAATGTTTCGTAAAATAATTGTTTATGTGTTCTTCTTTATAGTCCTGATATTACTAACAAATTTTCGGTAATACTGTTTCACGTATTATCGATACCCTAATCAATGCAACGCAAATTTTAACTGTTGTTTATTATTCCTTAATCGTCGACGTCGTCCGGGTCTATTTTGACCCAGTCCATACGTTCAAACCTTCGTTTAACTAATTAATTTCTGACCATTAAGTCGGATGAATAAAATGTTACATTAGGAATAACAGAAAGAGGGTTTACAAGAAATATCTTCAAAAGTATGTTTAAAAATATTTATAGATAAAGCTGTGAATGATCTTAAGCAACATCAATTTGTGGAGAAGGTTCATCGAACAAGGGTTAAATAGATACTAATTATTAAAAATAATCAATTAATTTAATCAAACTAATCAATTAAATAATCATTAAGTCGAATGAATAAAATGTTACATTAGGAACAATAGAAAGATGGTCTACAAGAAACATCTTCAAGTATGCTTAAAAATATTTATAAATAAAGCTGTGAATGATATTAAGCAACATCAATTTCATAGTTTCGGGAACGTTCATCGAACAAAGGTTAAATAGATATTAATTATTAAAAATAAAGTATTTTTCAAATGAATTCTAATAATACATACATATATTGGCAAGCAATCACAGCTTGAGGAGTGTAGATTTCATTTAGGTCAGTTATTAAAAATTTACCGACGAATAAAGTTTACTATGTAGACATAGTTTTGTTACTGAAATTCATGCAGTTGATAATTAGTATGATTAAACTGTAGATTTCATGCATTTATGGTCATTATTTATGGTCAAAATAAGTAAATGCAATTTTAAAAATGTAAAAAGATTAAAAGAATCCAAGAATATCAGTGTATTATTTCTAATTACTCAAAATTGATAGAGAATGAAGGGAATTTTTATTTTGCTCCTGTTTCTTGCACAAGACTCAGATCTGAATTATGGTTGCTTGACATCTTTTTTTCTTCTTAATTATCTTATACTATATATGTCCATAATACACAAATATTGTATATTGTATGGCAAATTATATACTTTTGTGTAAACTCTTTTGTAATAAAAAACGAGCGACGAATAAAAAGTTATTCAGGGGAGTGACTAAATTTTATAATAACACTATACTTCTTCACACAAATTAAAAAATAATTCACAATTGTCAATATTTTTACAATTCACTTCTATGAAGATAAATAATATTTGATGTCAGATTCTATAAAAAAAAAACAGCACACATACTGCCATTTAGAAATTTCCAAGAGATCGCTTTTGTGGTCTGGTCGATAAATGATCGCAGAGTGATAATCGTTCAAACTTATCAATATAAATGTTATCAGATATTTTAGCTAAATATCTTTTACGTTATAGAAAGCTGTCTTGTTTGTTCCGCTTTATTGATGTTATCATCGACTGTGACATAATGTTTGCTTTATTCTTGACAACGATAATTGAAATTTACTATGTGATTTGTTCATTATCAACTATCGTCCAAAAATACATTTATTGCGTAACTTGAATATATTAGGATGGAATGAAAGTTCGTAGCGTTCTTAAATCAAAATTCAAAGATAAAATTAAGATATTTATTCATAGGTTTATTGAATAACATAAGTCACCTAAAAAAAGGCAAAAACTAATAGAAGAGAATGAAAAATATGTTATGGAACAAATCTATGTATAAATATCCTAATTTTATCTTTGAGTTTTAATTTAAAAACGCTACGAACTTTCGTTCCAACCCAATATTCACGTTACTCGTAACATTCACCGTTTATTATTATACAATAGTAAAACGAGCACAATGATGATTATGCAAAATAAAAATTGTTTGCATCGATTACAATGAGCAGGAACCAAACAGAAGCCTTTATTTTTCGTTAATGGTTTTAAGGACAGCGTCTCCTCGAATGTGTGTGAGTGCACAAATCGCTAAACCAGGTATACGTATGCGAGGATTGCAAGGGTCCGGGATTCCGCTTCCGATTTCTCAATAATGGAAAGACGGAATTTCTTAGTAGTCAAAATCGCTAGATGAAAGATCAGTCTAGGGTGCGGTCTGCCTCAAAAGTCCTACTTTTATGTTTACGACGCGTAATTCTCATTATTCGGCAGCATATCGACAGCCGGTGGCAGCACTGTCGCCTGTCACATTGCTTCTCGCGGCTCCGCGACACTTTAGAGCAATTAGGAACTATTAGACGTTTAGCATCACTAATAAAATGCGATAATCTACTGAAAAGATAGTCGTCTTAAACTTTTGTCCGCTACTGTATATTGTTTACGAATTTTCCGGATTGTCTGGACCCGATCCCATTCAAGCAGGATAAACGGGGTTCCACTGTACCATGCAGCCCTTAATCTAATAATTTTCATAAATCACATGTAGATTTCAGAAATGATAAAATTCTGTTACAAAATTCACAGTTGTGTTCGATAACCTCCGTCCTAAACCGTGTTTCAGATTCTTGAAATGTCGGAAATTCCGACATTCCTATGCCACGAGATATTTCCGGGAACCCATTCTGATACGATCTGAATACTTCCCGGCCCGTCGCGTTATAAGCACCGGGTACCTGGGACCTTAGATTTTCGCACAGCCCTACTTGTCACCTTTACACGGTCAGTCTTCCAGTAAAGTACCGCGCCGCAATGGCAGCGACGCCAACGACCCACAGGGTTTATATAACCCCCAAGGTGCGAACGCATTAGGAAACACCTCGGAACACCCAGCATAGCAAGGTCGAAACTGATCCCTAGAAGTATGCCCGGTCAATGTCCCGGGATCATCCAATAACCGTTTTCCAAACAAGGCGAAAGGAACCGGCAATTGTGAGAACCTAAATTCCTGAGAAGTGGATCTGGCTTGGGTTTTGCCCCGTCAAAGCAGAATCGAACAATGCAGCGATTGTTTGACACCACACCTACTTTCATTTGGAAATCTGTTCAAATTTTGTACTGGCACAGAGAGAGCATTACTCGATTCAACGACCTCGATGAATACAATGCTTGCCTCTATACGGAACTGAAATGAAATAGAACTTCCGTTAGAGGTGAATTAATTGGATGATTTAAGAGAATCTTTCATATACAGAATGTCCCAAAAATGTTGTACTTCATTGAAAGGGGTGATTCCTTTGCGAAAATGTTTGTCATAGCTTTGTTAAGGAGTTATTAACGGAAAACTAACTAGGCACGTGAATAATATCTTTGTAGTTGAACTTACCACTACTAAGTCATCATTCTGCACCACAGTTATCATTCTCATCTACACACGACCTCTTATCCATTTCAATACAATGATTAAACGCAATAGAAATGGTGTAAAATTAGTGGAAACGCTAAACAATGCAGAGATACTGCTGTTTCATGAGAAATGTGTTATACAGGATGTTCAGCAATAGCTGGGAGAAAATTTAAACAATCATTCTTCTTCATTATCGTGTAAGATGAAAATCAAGATAAAGACACTGCGATTATGGCTTCATTTTCAAATCATTATGGATCAAGAATTTAATTGATTCATCAATGGATTAATTTTTCAATATTGTTCATTTATTCGTTACTTAACACAAAAATAAGAAATAATCTATTAAAAGGTCTATTATAAATCCACTGTCTAATAATAATTTAATATTGTAATTCTTTAGAGACAGGATTTCTAAATGAAATAATAATTCATTGTCAAAAATCTTGAGAATTTTCGTACAATTGACAAGTATCGAAAATTTCGATGAAATTATTACGTTAAGATTTTTGAAGTTCAATTTTGAGAATCAATTAATCAATCACGACCAATATAATCGTCGTTATTGATGTTGGAATAACATAGGAGTAATCATGAATTATCATGAATGGTATCAGTCTCTAATCTTTTGTCACTTGACAATTTTTTCTGAGAATAACAGCTCGTTATATCAAGCATATCTATTATACTTGCCACGATTGTGCAGAGCGAATAACGGAAACTTACGTGTTATCTTAATATGAGATAACGATTTCATTTTGTTCGATGATCTTAACACTACGATGATAAGAAGCCAATCGGCCGATTTATCTCGAACGGCTTGTTAATCACGTTCGCAAAATTTTCAATGACTCAAGCACGCTCAACGTGTTCGCAGCTGTCAAGTGCTGGTTTTTCAACTGAAATGTAACAGATGATAAGAACGCTCTTAAGCTCTTACGTGTGAACAAACTCGTACAGCGTTTCTTTTTTGTAAACCGCCCAACCTTCGTTTGATGTGTCAAGATTGCGTTGTCGAGAAATCGATTTTCCATATTCCCTCTGAGTATTTGATATTACAGTACCACTCATAACTATCCGGAGCATTTAGACAAGGTAAAACATTACACTTGAAAGCTTCACAGAGTTATAGACGAGACTAAATATTGGGTTGGCACGAAAGCAATTTCGGTATTTTAAGGTGAAATAAAACCGAATTTCTTTATTCAAGCGATGAACTTGAATCAATAAAATATTTTCTTATTTATTCTTTTTGGCAAAAGATCATTGAACAAAAGGGAGAATATCTTATTCATCAAAATTCATTGCTTGGATAATAAAATTTGGCTCTATTTCACCTTAAAATATCGAAATTACTTTCTTGCCAACCCAATAGAATACAGTGATATTAAGACATTATTGAAGTGAAAATTTCTTTAGGTGCACCGCGTACACAACTTTTACGAAAATTTTATAATCTATCATTTGGGCTCATGAACTCAAATTCTAAATTACTTTATTCATTAACTACTACGTGCATAACAGTATGCAATATTGTAATACAAAAAACTTGAAAACGGTGATAAACATCATTGCCCATTTTGAAACTTTATGTTTCTTATACAGCATTGTCTGATATTCTAAAAAATTAATTATTGTACGAATTATCGTACAATAAGAACGTAGAATTATCGTACATTTGTACGATAATAAGGATTTAATTAAATGTGCACCTGTCGATGTATCAACAAACCAGCTGAGCAAATGTTTACATAAAATTCTAAAAAATACCACAACAGTCTCATTCAGCTATCACGCACACCCTGCTCCCTCCTAAAAAGGGTGCATTTAAAATCAGTAAATTACAAAATAATGTTTCAATCAGGATTCTATTACTTAACGAGCCCGTAAATCAATCAGAAATGTATAATCGAATGTTTTCGATCGCCTTTCACGGATCGCCGAGTGTAATTCCGCACGGGTCTGAGCGTCGCGTCGCGTCGAAAGAAATGAAAAGGAAGCCAGGTATTCGTATAACTGATTAGAAAAGATAGTTAGCCGGGACGGATCGTTGATGACTCGTGTCGTTAGAACGACAAAAGAAAAAGTTGTCGGTCGACGAAATAATTAATCTGACCGATCATCAAGCACACGGTGTTGGTGCTTCTCGTAGAAACGAAACGAACGAACCAGCGAACGAACGAACGAACGAACGAACGAAGAGGAGCCGGTTGCACGTCAAGTATGTGCGGAATGAAAACTGTCAGTGGCCTGACACGGCGGACTGGTTGGGGGCGACAGCTCGCTAAATGCACAACCACCCTGGCTGATTCTAGTCAACGTCTGCATACCATCTACCTGCCTCCGCTTCTACCTCTGTCTCTGTCCCTGACTCTGCATCTGCCTCTGCCGCCGCCGTTATCGCCTCCATCGCTGCCGCTACCATCGCTCGCAAATACAGGCCCCGATATTGTTGTCCACGCATCAGAACTCACCCCACTCCTTCGACGGAGCGCAAAAAACCAACGAGAAATATGTTCGTTTACATATACAGTGAGTCACGAAAGTATTCGAACGCTTTGAAATGAAAAGTTCCACGCTTAAAAAATATGAGCCATATTAAGAATTACAAAACATTTTTATTTCTATAGCAACGTATAAGTATCATGATTATACATGTTAAATTTAAAGTCTCTCTGAATGCATAAAATCCGCAGTCTATTTATAAAGTAATATAAAATGATCACAGTGCTGCCAGGTATTGCAGCTAATCAAAATGTACAGTAATAATACTCTTACACAGTTAAGGTAATTAATAGACTGTGGATCTTTATGCATTTATGGCCACTGAAAATTTTCAAGAATTGCTAGAATATAAAATTCCACAGAATTTAATACGATTTTTATTTATATCAGATCTATAAAGGCTACTACCACTAGAAATAAGATTTTATTTGTCTTCACTTTCTTAAAACGGAATAGCCGGATGAGATGCTGAAAATTTCAAGTCGGTATCCCTACCACAAGGGTAGTTATAAGGTGAGCACGGTTCAATGAATTACGTTCTATTGCTTCTGTGTTGCTCAACAAAAACTTACGAAAAAATTCATTGACAATCTACCTAATAGCACATATGACAGCACATTATTTCAGAATTTTTGATTGCAAAATCGATGTTTGAGAAAATCCGGAAGCATAAAATTAAAAATTGCATAAACCTCCGCAGTATAGTAATTAAATCCACGACTATCGCATATTTTGAGGAGAAATCTTTCGAGTATAATAATCCTCCGTCCGCTGTATGTAACAGAGATGTTTGAATCTCATTTCATTGCTGTTACAATAAACACTGTTACGCCTAGTCTCGCAAACATGCACTATCCCCGACTCGGCTGACACGACGCGACGTATCGTTGTTTGCATTAAAACCAGAAAAAAGGATTTGTTACGCTCGCGTAAGTGTTCCAGTACGTGCGTCGAAATGGTCCGGCATTCGTTGAGCAAGAATTAATGAAACCACGATATTATACGGAATGATAGTCTTGTTGCCTGTAAGACAAGAGAACGTAATCATTTAACATTTTCCTTACACAGCCTGCAGCCGGAACGAACCACGCTGTTTTACATACAGGGTGTTCCAAAAATGTTGTACCTCCTTGAAGGGTGTGATTCCGGAGGTCATTTGAAGTAACTTTTGTCGTTGCGAAAATGTTCTCCGCAGCTTTGTTAAGGAGTTATTGAAGAAAAACACAGAACCAATCAGAGTTTGGCTACTGCGGACGAACTCTGGCTCGGCCAATGCCAATGCCACGCTTAACAGAGCCTGTGCTCTGATTGGTCCGTGTTTTTCATTAATAACTCCTTAACCCTTTGCACTCCGAATTATTTTTCAATTTTGTTGCCAACAATTCCCTACTACTTTAAGTGTTTTATTTGAAATTTACTTCAAAGTAATTAATTGTAAGTAATATAAGTAACTAATGTAATTTACTAATTATATTAGATATAGCTTTCAAACTTTGACGTAATTTATATTTGTGGAACTTATATTTGTTTTTAGCTAAAAAATAAGACAATTAAATAAGTAAAGGAGGAACCAAATACATTTTTCTTTCTGTAATGTCGAATCACACTCGACAAAGGAGTGCAAGATTTTTACTACGATTTTGGCTATAAGCCGGTGAATACTAAAGTCTCCAAACACCGTAATCACGTCAAAACGAAAAGTCATTTGCTAGAGTTTAATTAGTGGCACTTCAAAATAGCAGATTCGCCACGAAATTGCAAAAAGGAATGTTTTTTCCAATTAAAACTTTTAGGATGTACTGAAGTATTAAAAAAATAGATATTGACAAATAATATATACTGTTTCTATCGTGTGGCTATTCCGTGGCCAGGCAACTGAAACGCGAATTTAAGAAATAAAAATGAAGTGATTCATTTAGAAAGAGAAACACGTGATTAACGAAACGTCGATGAGTTCCAGGAAAAAGGAAATGCTCTTAAATACGATATACATATACTTTCCGCGTATTCACGGACGTTATTTATTATAGCGTTCATTCGCATCTTGCTGGAACTCGTGCGCAGGCATGGTGACGTGGTTGATATTAGTACAACGTCAAACTTATAATTGGCGTGTCCCGATCGATATTTTAATTTATCTAAGGGGAGCGCTCCAATGATGCTGTCAGTATACTTAACGAGTAAGGACAGCTTGCCGAACCGGTGAGTAGAAAATTGAAATCGTGACACCAGCTATTCAGATGTCACATACCCACATCGTCCAAGCTGTCAGGAAGTAATAAGTAAAAATAGATCTTTCTCCTTCGAGCACCAATTATTTCGCCGATTATTCAATTTATTGGTGACAATTTCGGCAACGAAAATATTCTCCAGTTTTCAAGATCTGGAAATATTCTATCGAAATTATACGGGTGTTCGCGTCATCACTTGCCACTGCCAGCATTCATCTTGTAAATAGTAAATCCGGAACGTCGAGGAAAAATACAATATAGTGGCTATTAATTTTTTATATTCGCAATATTATATATAGTCTAACATTATTCATATTACTACGGATCTATATTATAAATCTACTAATTCAATGTTTAATTAATATTTATATTAAATAAATAAAAGACATTATTGAAAAGGATCTATATTATAAATCTACTAATGTATAAATATAAAATATGGATGTTACTCTTTTCCTTCTATTTGAAGTAGTCTTTATTGTAGTTATTTAGTCCTTTGAATAAACAGAGGCACACAATGAATAAAAATGCTCTATTTTTCACAAGAAAGCATCGAAGACAAAATAGTTTTACTTTTTAATAGCAGTGAGATAAATCATGAACAAGGGATTCAATACCACATTTCACAAACTGCAATATTGTATTGTAGTATGATATCAAAGTGACTATCAAGATAAATTCTACCATATTCTAACTTGGGAGTACAAGAAATAATTTAAACATTTCATAGATAATAATGTATTGAGTATATATAATAAAAAAAAGAGGAAATATATATATATTCTATATATTTTAATTTATTTGTATATATATTTTAATTTATTTTATATTTTAATTATTAGAATGTATATATATATATATATATATATATATATACATTATATTATATATATATATATTTTATAGATAAGACTACGTATTGTGTTCAATGCAATTTTCATTAAAATACAATTGAAAGTTAATTGCACTTTTGTCAATTGACCAGTCATACTGAACAGCTATATCAATTAGATAGATAGCTAAAAATAATTTCCGCTGTATTGAAAGATTATTTATTGTCTCCCACGAAAGAGTTTGAAGTACAAAATTCGACAATGGCTCCCAAATCCTTGATCGATTTGTCATTTTTATCAACCCACGTTAAGGAGAACAAAGCACGATTGTTCGTTTTCGAGTTAAAAGATGGGAGATTCTGCACGAGAGAATGAAATTGAACCACAGAGTCGATATCGACATCCAAAATATTATTTACGACAATTTCTTATCTCCAAGCTGAGTCCGAGCTGTCAGAGCAGTCCCGAACGTGTTAATGTATGACCGGTGACAAATAATTCAATTCATTGGGTCTTCGAATGGGAATTTGCCATCGACGGTGATTATTACGAAACGTGGAAAATCCAATGACGAAATTGACGCCCTATCGTGCTTCGTTAGCCGCTCATTTGAATCTCCATTATCGAAATCTCGCTAAATAATGTAATAGCAATTACTTAACTGATTCAGGACAGCAGTTTCGCACTTTGACAAGCGGACGTTACTGTTCAATTGGTCAGTCGTACCAGAATCGATCAATGGATCCGTTTGGAGACCGATAACACATCTTGACAGCATAAGTAGCGATGACTATAATTGACGGTGTTATTGGTAGATTGTAGATCTTTGGTCAGAACCCATATTTCTTAATTTTACGGAAATAGAAATGAACTAGGAATTTCTTTTTTCTGACACTAGGTTAACGGGTTATAGTATTATATAATATTACAGTTATTATATTATTTTATATAATATTATATATTATACTATAATATAACCGATTATTAATATTTTTCATTTAGAGATTGTAAAACATCCATTGTCATGCATCCATGAGAAATTACTCAACTTTGTTTCTTTGGATATGTATTGTTTTAAAAAATAGCTACAAATTTCGATAGACACATTCTTGTCATTTTTATAATGCAATGTAAATACTTTTAGTACTCCGTGAGCCTAGTATTAAAAAAAACAAATAAAATGTAAATAACAAGACAACATTCTCAAATATTTCTGAATGTTTACCGTGTTATAACCTGAAGTTACGGTTGTTATAGTTATCTATATTAAATCCAAAAAATTGTCTATTAAATTTTCAAAATATTATAAGTACATTTTACAGTAGATTTAAGTATTGATTTAAAATCTTTTATAAACTATATTTATTTAGAGATGATTTACTATGACATATGTACACTGTTCTGCAACAGGTAGACGAAAATATAATAAATTATTTGTCATAGCAGTGTCAAATGAGAATTAAGGGTGACGAAATTCGAGCTTTATTTTTAAATTATTAATGATTAATTTTCACTTATTAAAGCTGACTTTCACTACTGATCTATGTGCATTGTTCACAACACACTATGGCTGAATTAGAGATTTTAAATTATTAATGACTAATAATGACTAATAATTGTGATTTTCAACTGATATTGTGAATGTTGTCATAGATAATCATCTCTCAATTTTTCTCCTCCCTGCTATCCAACATCCTCTATATTCCATTTTGATATACAAAAATAACAACAAATGATATACTAATAAATGATTTCTACGACTCTGGCTGTATTTTTTCCAACTGGAGTGCGAAAAGGCTATCTACAATGTTCAATGTGACGTTCGCCAAACGTCACTATTTCTGCAAATGTCTTTTTCACAAATAAGAATATGTAAAGCTTTTTTTGAATAAATGCATCAGTCTCATGAGAAGTAGGTCATTTATTCGACTCTATAATTATTTACAGCATTGTGTAGATGCTATATGAATATTAAAATTTCTATTCTTAAATCACAAAATCATGTGAAAAAATTACAATTCATAATGAAATTGCAACTCATTCAATGACACTGATTTAATTTCTGCACTCAACGCTCATTAAAAATTAATTTTTCACAGACATTTACGTCTTTTCTTAATCAGATAAACATATAACCTTGCAGGAGTCATGTTTCAAAGATTTAGTAGGTAAGTAGATAATATTTATTTGTTAATTTTTAAAATGCACGATGGCTGAATTTTACATTGAGGGGAAAACGTTATTCTCTCTCTCTCTCTCTCTCTCTGCCAGTACCGGCTTAGTCATGCGATATTGTGACACGTGCACGATAGAGACAGAACGCGTCACGTGAATAGCGTGGTAGAAGGGGAAAGTAGAGAGAGGACACAAGTGGGGTAACCCTCATGCACTCCTGAGAATTAAAAGATTCTATGATAATATTGGGTTGGAAAGAAAGTTCGTAGCGTTTTCAAATTAAGAATCGAAGATAAAATTAAGGTATTCATACATACGTTTATTCAATAACACGAGAAATTACCTCGAAAATGGCAAAAAGTAATAAAACAAAATGGAAAATATGTTATTCTGTTATTGAATAAATATCTGGATTCTAGCTTTCACTATTATTATACAAACGCAACGAACTTTCGTTCCAACCGAATGTCTCATCCATTTTACCACGTTTTTATTAGCTCGCTTTCCTGTCTGTCTGTTTGTCTGTTTGTTCCGTACAAATTTTGCAATTGATTTTAAACTAACTTCCCGATGAGCTAGAGACTTGAAACTTTAAACATAGCTCAGAACTGGATGACAATGCAATATCAAAAAAATTTTTTTTAAAGGACGTATTTGTGGGGTCCTAAGTTTGTGGGAAAAGTAATGGGGAGCTATTATTGGCAGAAAAGTTACCGAAAGAATTCAAGACTTTATATATTATATTTTATACGTACATATACATATTAAATTTTAATACACACATGTTATACGTTGATATTTCAAAATCAAATCTTAACAAAATTTGCAAAATTAGGCGGGGTGACCAAGGTACTCCATTTTAGTTACACTTTTACGTTACTGTCGCTAAAAATCGTCGCACATGCGCGCGAAACCCGTGCAATATTCCAGCAGTGCGCTCGAGTTCAACAAGGTCAAGAGGTGAATAAGCAGAATAAAAAGCAACTTGCGAAATCGTCGTCCGCGATCTAAACTAGTCGGCATAATAATCTTATGCATCCCGTCGCGTCTAAACCGATGTACAGGTTTATTCCGATTTAATGCCGAAGTCTCGCGGACAATTGTAACAACTTGCATTCGCCGTCTCTGACCGCACGGATCGTGAAAAAAAGCGAAAAACGAATCGAGAAAGCGTTCTCGGAACGGGGTATAAATGTTGAAGTAAAGAAAAGAGGGGACGGCCAGTTGATGCAAAGCCGCCGAGACACGATCGAATCATGCTGGCCCATTGTCCCGCGGTAGATTGGCTGATTTCGTCGGGACGTTTGACGAAGCCCCACCGCTGCTGTTGCGTTCAAGATTGATTGGCAGTGATAGGGCCGATCGACAAGTACGACCGAGACCGGCACAGAAGCTCGATGAAGGTAATTAATGGCTCACCAGGGCCGTAGGTGTTCCCACCGAGGGGAAAGGTTCATCGTTCCTAACTCAAAAGAAAACACCGCGCCGCACACTGGGGCAAACCGATCAACTTTGTGTCAATTATGAATAATAATTACGATTAGAACTTCTTTATCGATCATAATTTTCTAGAAAAAGAAGAAAATTTATATCTATTGTATGCCTATATGCTCTCCAATGACTCTAGATTGACAACAACAAAAAAGAATTTTATTTCGGTCTAAGGGAAATTAACCTTTAGGAGTTGAGGGGTGATTCAGAGAGTCACCGCTAAAAATTGCTGTGCCATTATTCACAATATTGTTTACGTTATGAAATATGTTGGTATCTAATCAATTACTCTACATTTGCATGCTCGCATGCTCTACAATTTGATTAAAATTTGATAATAACTATACAAATTAATCGAAACTGGTTGAAAGTGCGAATATCGGAAATGTTTGAGAACCATAATCGTAGAGTCTATATTCACTAACTGATCAAAGGTAAATTGGCTGTGCAACAGGTGCGTGATTCCGAAATTTCTTCGGGTACGATTCAGGCAAGATTAATTTTAAGATACAAAATGGAAAGTTATACAAATGAACAAAATGTAACTTTCATTTGTAACTTTCATACTTTCTCTTTCCACGTAAATATATGCAGATATATTGTATTGATCGCTCGTATAGATACGAAAATAATTAATAAACATCAAATTAAAAATATGTACGGGCATAATAAAATCACTTTAGGAGAACGAAGACAGCTTCTCACTCACAAATAACACTATCCAACACGAATTTTGCGTTTCGATAGTCACGGGAGGTGGCTCATGAATTTTGATGGGCCGAACGCGACACCGAAAGTCTTTCTCTTTATCAGGTTTTGAGAAATTTAAGTAAAAGATGTCAAATTTTGTCTTCTAATCAATGCAAACATTTTTTATTTTGCATAAAGATTCTCAGTCTATTCATTATATACGTTCAAGAACATTCGGGAAATAAAGTAAACGTGTGTTTCACATTATAAATATCTATCAATGTAGCATTCAATAAAAACAAGATATAATAAAACAAAAATGAATGGGTCCAATTTAAAGCAGACAAACTAAAAGAATTTGTGAATATCAATATATTGTATTAATTGTAGCCTATTAAAATCAATAACGAAAGAGAGAAACTTTATGCGTAAACACGCGCAATCTAGCAACGATACTTTGAGACTTTGAGCTACGCTAAAGTCTAACGTGCTGAAGCTATGAAAATAGATTATACGCTCTCGCTAATGAAAGTAACAATTTCAATGCTTGCGAGTCAACTCGCTTATCAAATTACTATGTGCATACATTGGCTGGTAAGCATCCTCTAAACTCTAAATGAACGCATTCAGTGCAGAGTAGTACGCAGGCCGTAGAGAGGCTAAATAAAGTCGTCTCTCGAACAATAAAGCATCTCCTTAACACTGAATCGATATTACGGCAAACGTCGTTAGGCAGAGTCTGGTCGTTGACGAGAACGAGGCGGAAGATCAGAGGAACAGTGAACCGAGTGACGTCAGAAGGAGCGAAGCGCGTGAGAAAGGACGAAGCGCGGAGTTCCCTCTGCCACTTTGTCCTGTAACGCTAACAGTAAGTAAACGCGTCGAGAGAGCGAAAGAGACGTGTCGGTTCGCACTCGGCGAGTCCCGTGCCATTTGTTTCAATCTATGGACAGAGATAATTACGAGTAGCATCGAATAACGCTCGTGTCCCGGTCTCTTCACCGGTCGGTTTCCACGAGCAGCGTATGCCATGATGCAGAGCAGAGCGGAGCGGAACAGAGCAGAGCAGAGCAAAGCAGAGCAGAGCGAAGCATAGTAGGCCAGAGAAGCGTAGAGAAGAGTACAACGGGGCGCATCACGTTGGTCCGGCTCTCGCGGGCATGGGCTAACGTTACCCCAGACAGGATAGTTCCTGTCAGGCTACATGGAGACAAACGAGCGACCGGCAATCAACCGCTGTTAGCCCCGTCCGACCTTTCGCCAACCGTCATCTGACCGTACCTTTTTGCCCCCAGAACCACTTCATCATAATTTATTGTGATACTGTCACGTTAATAACTCAATTTATTTCACTGGAAACTCTATTATTTTTATGGTTGGCCTCAGCCTGTCGTCGCGGACCGCGTCACGTTGCAGCTGATCACGCATTTCGTCCGGTCTCGCGTGACTCTCGGCGGCCATCTCCCTTTCGCTATGCCGAACGCTGCCCTGAATTACGCTCGGCCTATTTACTTTTGCAACCTTGCCGAGATCCTGCCGATTATATCGAATATTGTCCGTGGATCAATGTGACCGTGTTGGAAACGGTCGCGAGTCTCAGTGTTGTCAGATCGGAAAGATTGAGGGGAATACAGTTACCCTCTTCCTTTCATTACCATCAAGGTGACCTTGAAATCTCCTCTATATCTCCACTCACGCAGAAAATGTTTGTGTCACAATATGCCCCCCTTGAAACCATACAACTTTTATCCGAAACATTTCATATCTCCAAAATGCTCCATTTCCGAGATATTCGTCTGTTTCACATTAAATGACTCACCCGGTATATTATAAATACATATATATCCACTGCTTAGTCATTACTAGACTGTGGCTCTTTATGCAAAATAAAAATTTTCTACCTGAATTGTAATAATCCGAAGTGACATAGAAGTTCATTTTCTCTCTTCATATGCTCAATAGGTTGAAAATTATATGGTAGTATTTTTACATTCGTCTAATGTTTTTAATGTTTCAAATTACACTTCTTCTAGTCATTACATATACCGTCTAGTCATTATATATACCGATTCCACCAATTGGCAAGCAACAAAACGTACAAATAAAAAAGAGCAGGAGTGGGCAATATTTGGCGAAATAAACACTTGAAGCATTATTTAATATCCTAGATTTTATCTCGCTTAAAAAAAATAGTATATTAAATAGAATATATAATTTCCTAAATACAATATTTTTATTTTAACAAAACCATATTCATTCAACTATTAATCGCAAACGGTGCTCTTTTCAAAGTTGTATGCATACTTTAAACTAGATAGGATTGTTTACAATTTCACGCAGCTCTGTATAACAGAGGAAGTCGTCCCTCCCGATGAAAAAGGAGCAAGTGCTACAATTGAATCCACAGTTCAAGACGGAACACGTAACTGCGTGTACGTTCGTCGAAACCGCATAAACGAACAACAGAAAATGATAGGCCGAAGCTGTTGAAGATCAGTAAAGCATGCTCGTTAATTTGAAACTTTAATAAGCACTTCATCGTTCCTACTGGCTAATCACTTCATAAACATGGTGTGCCAGATACAACGCAGATACAATGTCCGCATTAATCGTAAGAATTACTGGTTTACGAGCGGCGCGCAGCACGATGTGTCTTTCGTTTCGTTTCGTTTCGTTCCGTTTCGTTTCGCTTCTGCCGCGTCTGCATTACATCACGTGGCTAATTAAGCCCTCATTATTCTCCGTGAATTATGGCAGTAATTCAACGACTTTCTCTCACTACGGCGGACCGGCACGCAAACAACGGAGGCTCGCGAGGATCCACCGGTTGAATTTCAAATGAACGTCCATTTCAGGCGATTATAAAGAACCACCTTTTTGCCTTTTTTCTCTCTTTTTTCTTCCTCCTTTTTTTTTTCTTTTTTTGTTGCGCAGAACGATACTTTGCAACCTGCTATAAAATATCACGCGACGCGTAACTGCTAATTTATTCGATTTCGCGAATGTCAGCGGAGCGACAACGTAACAACCTGCCGACATGCACAAATGAATTACAGCTTGCATCATTCTAAACCAGAAATTTCGTTTATCTCGTTCGCTTCGATTATGATAATCGCCCACGGAACCGGCGAGAAATGGCGAACCGTTAACGAAATGGAGACATTAATTCATTGTTGACTCCGCGATCAAAAATCGTCCTCGAGAAAGAGAGAGAAAAAAAAGAAGATTTCATTCGCATAAACGGTTGACACGACCGATAGGCAGAGAATTACGACGTATTTTAACACGATTCGAAATCTTCCCTGGACATTTATTCGTTAATAGTATCGTAAAGAACGGACCGGTACGTCCCTGATGTAACTTCGGAAGAATTGCTACTTTCAGTATGCTTGATCGTTGAATATAAAATTTTATGACTTTACGAGTGAAAGGAGAAAAGTATTGGGCAGCTCGCGTGTAAAAAGCGAAGCTTGTTGATTTGTGATTAAATGTACTCGATATGTTTTGGGCCTTTTTAATTAACACACTTCGATGTTTCATTGAATGTACGTGTAATTTATACCGGTCGAAATATTCGTGTACTTATCACTTTCGCTGGACGCTTGATATACGAGGCGAAACTTGTGCGAGAGCGGCGCGGCGGTCACTAAATGATAACGCCGAACCAATACAGCGCAACGAAACGGTCCAAATATTTCACGATCGAAGTAAATATTGAATACGGATATATCTTTTCCCTGCGGTAACGTGAAATGCGAGGCCGATAACTCTCAGTTAATTATAAATAATCATTTTTTAACTAGAAAATATTGCCCCGTCGTACATTGTTCATGTTGATGGATCAGGATAAACGTAAGTGATGTTGCTCTTATCCATGTGCGAATATTTCTATTAAATTGCTGCAGTAAATATATTGTAATAATTTTACAAAAAATTTAAATTTTTAATAATTCGAAGTTTTTTACATTACTAAAATATATTATAGATGCACACATTAATTTGTATAGCTTTCAGAATGAATCAATCGTAACTTTATTTTATTTTCAAATCTTCTACTAAATCGATATGATACAAAATAAATCATTTTACTTTCATAACACTTTCTACCTAGAGACAGAGATAGAATTAATGGCACATGATACAAAAACAACTTTGTTCTAACACTAGATTTACAGAGCAGTAAACGACTAGTTTATAAAAATAATAACAGTATATTTATTCAAAATTTTAGCAATTTTTATTACCCTACATGTATGTCTGCCTAAAGAAATGAATTCATTCAATAATTTCCTATGAATGCAGCTTTACGACCTTGATAGTTCAAAGTTGAAAAATGTGGATATAATGTTTAAGAAAATATGTTATTTTTAAGAATCTGTTTTGAAAATATATTCTCACGGAAGAAATATTTGAGTATATGTAACATTTACTAAATTATACGGGTCCTTGCGGTCAGAAAAGTAAAAGCAATTTAAATTAACAATTTAAGAAAAAATAAATTATACAAAAATTTTAGGTGCCCGAGTTAATTTGGGTTAATTGGGTAGGCACCCACACAGTGTTAGCTCAGGGACCGAAAATTAACGGTCCGCCGCTGTCTCTGATAAAACTGGCAAAAAGGAAGATTTCAAGTATATAAGGCATGTTTAAAACATTCTGACATCTGAATAAAAACGCGCGAAGAAAGCCGTCCCGTCGCGATGAATGCAAGCGAGTGTCAAGATGGAGATCGCAGAGCGATTCATCCGGGAAGTACAAATTGGATCCGATAATTGATTCAATAATCTCTTACCAATGGGGTGTTGTAATTCAGAGAGAATCTCTACGTCTAGATTTCAATTTCTATTTGCGATATCGATCCGGGTGGTGGAGCGGAGTTGTTGGCTGGGGAGCAGAAACCCGGCGAAGGCATTGCGGTTCATTAAGACGAGGTTGTAGCTGATTCTTCCTGATTCCTTGTATTTAGATTGTAAAACGACGCGATAAGGAGTGCAAAGCCGTCTTCCATCCAAAGGTATATCTACCCTCAACACGACCGGATATATACGGGCTCGCAGGATAACGCGAGGCAAGAGATAGTTCGGGTTTAACCCCCCCGACAACCACTGCTATACCTCCTCTTACTTAGGAACTCCTTGGCTCCTTATCACCAGGCCGGGCTATAACCAACCGAAGTTTCCTCATCAATGTCCCATCCAACCTGGCGTCGCCGACTTCCTGCCTCCTCTCGAGTGCCTCGTTATACGGCTTTTGTCACTAACATTTTACACGAAAATTACGATACCGCGGCTTATGCGAGACAAAGACGCGAGGCGGTTCACCGGCGATGCCACCGACCTCCACTGTAATCTAATTAATCGATATTACCGTGATATTGTTGCCACGGTTCCAACAAGAATCTGACGTACCGTGACTTATAGGTTTCAGTCCAAACTCATCCTTTTTGAAGTCAAATTCAACCTTATACAAATCAATTTCAACCATTAAGGATATTTCAAATTAACTACATTTGAAAGCATCTACCTTGAGTTCAGAAGAAGTCACCATGGACAGGAGGGTACAGGTTTTGCACTCCAAAATCGCCCTTTTGCAAATCATTTTCATCTTTTTGTAAATCAATTTCACCCTTTTGAAAATAAATTTCACTTTTTTGCAAATCAAATTGAACCTCTTGCAAACCAATTTCACCAATTAATTACTTATTCATTTCGATTAAATTATATATTTATAAGACTGAATACTCAATACGCTTCAATAAATACATATGTACTTTCATTTTTAAAATTGTTTAATCAGAAAATGGCTACAATCAATATACATATCTTTATCTACACACAATTTTACACAAGTTAATGAATTGGTAATTACTTTTAAATAAGTATTTCATGTAGATCTTTGCAATGAATAAAATTTTGAAATTCTTAACAATTCATTTACACTTGATTTGATTTTTCTTACAAAAACTTACTTGCAGATACTTTATTTATGAAAGGTTGAATTTGGTTTGCAAAAGGATGAAATTGATTTGCGAAAGGGTGTATTTGACTTGTAAAAGTGTACTGTACAATTTATTTATTTTCTAGAAACAGTATAAATATTAGAAACAATATAAAAATATTTTATCACGTATTCCCTAGTTAACGTGTTCACAGTCAGTTATTCAACGCAGAAGCATGTTGATTTGAAATAACAATTTAATGAGCCACAAGTACTTTGAAATTAATTTAAAACGCTTTATATCCCAGCGTAATCTAGTTAAAAAAACTGCATATCATTGCTCTTTAAAAAGTGATTATCTCTCATTATATTCAAGCTTAGATGTCCGGGTAATGAACGTGTCGAGAAAAAATAAACTTATTCAAATAGTTAATGATTTTACATATTTTAAATATACCTGCAGAATTTATTTTCTTCGAACGGCGGGATATTACCCACACGATTTCTTCTGCACATAAAAACCAGTTTCATCAGTGTAAATTGGTACTCGTTTACGTTCAACCCGTCGCATACAAATAACTGACATGTTTTTTAATTCCAATGTTTCCACGGAATTTCCAACAACAACGGAATGTATGCAGGCCGAACGTGTTATTACATCTTACTAAAAACATCAACGTAAAAGGAGATCCGACTGTCTTAATGAGAAATTAAAGGAGCAATTATAACAGGAAAGTTAAGAAAATTTCAAATTGATAATAAGAAATAAAGATTATTACAGAATTAATATCATTCACCAAACACGTTAATGTGTTTCATTTGATTTAAAAAATTGATCAAATCCAGATTCAAAGGAGAAAAAGAATATCAAGTAATATCATACTGAGAGAATGTTGAAAGACAGGTTGATATTGAACACCTACCGTCGCCTGTAAAATTGCAAAATTTATGTATTTTGCAAAAGATTCAAAGCGTTACTACAGAAATGAAAACACGTAAGCAGATATAAATATTATATAATTATGTACATATAAATTCTGTACACGTAAATATAAATATTGTGTAAATATGTATAAATATAAATATTGTTTAAGTATTGTATATACTGGACACAAAACATTATTAAACAAATGTTGCCTTCTCTCTTCATTTTGTTATTGTTTATGTATCTAACTTTCTGATTTTTACCCATAACATCCTCTTAATTGTATTCGCAAAAGCACCACATCATAATGATAATGTTATATATAATTAGACTGCGGATTTTATGCATTTTAGATAAAATTGAGTAAATAATATTTAAAACAGCAACAAGATTAAAATATTTTAAAAATATCAATATATTATTTATACACGTGGACAAATATGGTGTTTTTGGTCCCCATTCCTTGTAATTGATGTTAAAATTTTCATTCTGCAGAAAGATTTGCAGTAGATGCAGAAACACCTTGTTTGAACAGCAACTATATTATTTATTTATTAATTTAATTTATATTATTCAAAGTACGCCCAAAATTATATACAAAACTGCTTTTTATAATAAAACCAGAACAAAAGGTAACAAAAAGTTCTACGAGAACAATTTTTATATTACATAGAGATCCACGGTCTTGTTATAACAATTCCAAACATTCAAATCCGTTGTCCCCAAAACTGAACGATATGCACTTATGGTTACTGAAGTGTTGTCTCTAATGACAAAAAAATAGATGTAACCGGAAGTAAAACAAGAAAATAGAAACGGGATAGAAAATAAAATAAGAACGCAGAAACAGAATAAAAAATGAAATAAGAAAATACAAATAGAATAAAGAATAAAATGAAAAACTAGAATGAACACTTACACAATTACCGAATAGGTCTTAAAGGACAGAAAAATACTTAGAGACCACAAAAGTATCGCGTGCGAATTTCTAATGATCTTCTGGAACCCATTTCTGCTTAATACCCGTGTGAAAATAATTTCTGCAGAAGAGTGCGAGCTAAAATTTCCAAACGGATTTCGTTCTCGCACTGCGTCACGAAATCGTTAATTGGCGTTAAGAAATGTCAGCTGCTGCACCGAAGAGGGCAACGAAGAAAAAGTGAATGCTTTCAGAAGTATGTTTCGCGTGTGTACCCGAAGTTTGTGCACGTGCACACGCACACAGGCCTGGGGGCGCGTACGGACGCGTGTATGACACATATATAATCAAACGTGAATAAAGTCTCTTGTCAGTTGGCTCCGTTACACCAATCACAATTAATCTGTCGGCCCCTTTGTAGTCGACTAGATTGAGAGATAACTCCCTCCTTCATGCTCGATCCAATAATTTAAGGTAATTACAAGCGTAGCGTACTGGTAGATAGGCTGCAGACGCGGCGCGGTCAAACACACTCGAAACTACAGCACCGTGGCATGATGTCGTAAAACGCTTTTTCCTTTTCTTTTTCTTTTTCTTCTTTCGAACCGAGCAACGGTGATCGATTCGGAAATTAATTTGATTTCTAGAGGCGGAATCGCTTTCGAGAAATAAAGCAAAACGAATGAAAAATATGATTCCTCTACACGGTATTCCGAGGAACTTTCCACCAAATTAATTTAACGATACGTTTGTATAATCAGATCTGTATCACGGGCACGCTCGGATACGCCACCAAGCAATCACCACAGTGCCAGAGCCGAGAGTAAACGTTCACGTTTCATCGTAACGGCACGCGGGAGCGGTAATAATTTTTATAATTGCTAATTTTCTGGTTAACTGCGGGTCGTTTTTACGAATTTCACGGAGCCACGCAGAATGTCATTCCTAATGAATTAAACGAACGATTTTATTTCGCGTTGATTTTCAATTCAATTCATTGTTCGAACTACCCGATCCGTTTCTTCCAGTTTAAACCTTCTACAGACAGAATAACTATCATTAACCTCTATACATTTCATTACGTTTTTATTGTAGTATTTATGTGAATATATTAAGTAAATTATAATCCACGTGTATTCAATTTCTTGCTCTCATCGGACTTTATGCTTTCAGAAAAAACAACAGGTAACTGTTAATAAGTATACATTTATAGCTGAATTCAAGATTCGATCGGACGGGAGAAATAGTGGAAAAGAAAATATGCAACATTATAAATCGACTATGGCTATAAATAATTTACGGAATTGTACAGCAGATGCCCCAAAAATGTTGTACTTCAAAGGGGTGATGTCTGAGGACATTTGAAGAAATTTTTTCTCACCCCTTTGAAGGAAATACATTTTTGGGATACTCTGTACGATCACCAGTGGTGGATTTTAAGTGAAAAATACATATAATGTTGTGTAAAATGTGTACATTTTAATTATATATTCCCGATATCTCCAAGCATTTGTTTAAATGCTATTAAATGCTATTAAATGTTTAATAAATTTTCAATTTAATATGCGTATGTTCAAATTGTAAAGTATTCTTGGTGGTGTATATTTTACTGTTATTTTTCCTGATATCTTCAAGCAATTGTTTAAATGCTTTGTTTAATAAATTTCCAACTTAATATGCGGTAAAATATTCGCGCTGGTGTATATTTCATTTTTAAAATGAATTTTATAATTGAAATGTGATTTTATTTTAAAGTGCAGGCAATGTTCTTATAACATGGCATTCCTGCAACACGGTTCGAGAATTGCGAAAATTCGCGAACAATGCGACATTCTTAGACCGTGGTAGCACTCTAACGCGATTTGGGAAGTGTGAAAATAAACATTAACACATTCCTACGCACAGCTTCTTCAGAAACACATTTTTGTTTTAAATGTTTCATTGCTAAATGAAGATGTAATGCTCATATGGATCAACATTATTTCTATTAGTTCAAAAAGAAATTCATGATGGAACATTATTGACAACACAGTAGTTCTGCTTATGTCAGTTGTGAAAGAAATCGTAAAACAACGGGTTGATATTTAAATATTAACACTAAATCTATCGAGCCTTATAAGTAACTTTAATCTTAAAAGTAAAAGGGTACATGTTCCCTTATAAAAATGACAAGATTGATTTTATTTAGACTTCGTGCGGCTCCTATTATAATACGTGCTCTACTAAAGATCACTTTATCAGCTCTACTTTATACAATCAATTTTTATAAAATCATTTTTGTTATTCCAATAATTGTTAAATAATAAATCTGGAACCGGCCATTTTGACTGGTGGTGATAGGGTTAATGTTAATGAAATGTAGACATATGTATAATAAATATAAACTTTCTCTTTCTTCTAAAAACATATTAGAATCGAAGAACCTCTAATCATGGTGACCATGAGGAAAATTATATGTCAAAGGGTTAAATGAAATTATTTGAAGTCACCTAACTCCGGACACAATGTCTTCGTACATATCAAAATACTTCCACCCAGAAGCAGAGCGTTTTCCATTCTGTCGTCGTTCTTTCATTTTGGTACAATCAGTCGCCAGATCAAGACTTGTGCTCCCACTCTACCTTCCCCTTCTACGACGCTATTCCCCACGCTTCCGCCGCGGCCCGGTCACGTGATTAATCCGGTACTGGTAGAGAGAGAGAGAGAGAGAGAGAGAGAGAGAGAGAGAGAGCCATCGTATGCTACTCGAGTTCCTAGCTCTTGCTAGCACTTCAATACAGGGTAAGTTAGATCCGTCTGTTATGCGAAATTTCACGCGGATTACCCTGATCCAAATAAAAGTTGGCTGCCGCTGCCAGGAGACGAGCTACATGTGATCATTGGGGAAGAGAGAGAGGGTAACTGTTTCTCTCTCTCCATCTGTGTACAATCCAGTGTCGCCAGAAACAACCAAAACTGGTCGGTTTCACCTCTTCTCCTTTTCCCTTTCCACTATCCCATTCCACTATCCCATTCCACCACCATGAGCACACTCCAACGTCCCCCACTAAGACCGTAGACTGGTCACGTGTCCCCCATTCGCCCCACTCAATCCCCGTCGCGCAAATGCAACGTGTCACATATTACTCTGGTCATCAGAGAGGGGGTAAATTGTATTCTCCTCGATTTTCTCAATCTGGCGACAATCTCCTGTAGATCGAGGCGAGCAAAACGCAGCCGCCTTTCATCAAAAATACGAGGAAACGACATTTCATCGGATGCGACAACATTGTGTGTACGCGTATGAATGATGCGCGGCGCATCGACACCGCTGTCGGACAATGAGATAAAAGGAAAATTGAAAGGTGTCCATCAATTATCGTTATTCATTATATTCACGACTATTCATCGGGTGACCGCGGAAGAAGGGGCGTGCAGAAGTTGAAGCTGATCGTAGAAGAAGCCGCGTAAAAAATGGTAAATGCTATCCCATTAAGAAGACTAGGATATACGACTTGTGCAACATTATCAGCTGTAGCAGGCGCAACGGTGGTTGCCTCTTTCCTAGCCACCGACCCGCGTCGACTCAGCTGATCGCTATGCCGCTGTCGTATTATGTAAATTCTTGACATCAGCTCTGACCCCACAATTAGTTATTCCCGTACGTAAAGTTTCGCGGAGATTCTCTGGTGTCTTCCTTATGGAATTCTCGGCGGTCGCGTATCGACGCGACGCGGTGCCGCGCCGCGCCGCGAGAGCTCCTGACGCGCGACGTGGACGCGGAAGTATGTTCGAATATTCCTGCTGTTGCGCTGGCGCGTGTAATTCCTCGCGGGATATTAAAAGATATCTATAATCCGAGAGATGCCGTCTAGTCTTTGATTGGTAATGAATTTATCGCGTACGGTCGCGGCCGCGGCCCGGAAAATCAACGGCGAAGAAACCATTTTGCAGCTTTAGGACCGTTCATCCTCGAACGCGGTATTTACTGTACAGTTAGGGTTGCTATTCGGTTTTCCCCGGATTTGTACTACTGTTTAGTGCGTCCGCAGACGTCCGGGGGGATTTTCCTTAAAGGCACCGGGTTTTCGATGTTATTCGCTCACACTTGCTCCACTACGCGGGGTCGTGGATAGTAAGGAATAATTTTCAAGGTACACCAAGTATTATACAGTGGAAGTTTGATAGTTGGACAAAAATGGGGTTGGAAATGCATGCAAGCATCGAGGTTCGTATACTTATAACGAGGCAACCAATCAGCCCCATAAGACCTCTCACTTACAGCATGTCTCCCACTCTATGCTCGCATTCGTTTACTTTCGCTTCGTGGCTATTGTTATAGATCTGGCATGCCTCTTATGGCGGTTTCCATAAGAATGCATTGCACGATTCTCTTTCGATTCCCATTTTCCGTTTTGTTTATGTGAAACTAAATAATAGATCGTCGTCTATTCTGCTTCGATGGAGTACAGGATGGAATTCTCGTGCAGGTTTTCGTGACTCACTGTATATACATCACATTCAAGATCATATATACTATTAGCGATCATATATAATAGCAATTCGCAAGTCTTGACTCGCAAAATGGTAACAGACGTTCCGTTTTAGGTGTGTCTAGAGAAAAATATTCGTATGCCGAACGGTCCCATATTTTCGGAATAACCTTTGCGAAAGCCCGACCGGATAACGGACCGGAGAAGGAAGTGTCTGGCTGAAAACTGTACCGAGATGTATCAAAGTCTCCGGATTAGACTACTCGTTCCGCTCGGAAAAATCGAATGCAAAGGCGTGTGGGTAGACCACAATTTTAGCGTGTCGCGTCGCGCGGCAGGGAGGTCATCTTTTACGCCGTTTCCAACGACCTGTCCGACGATCCGGAGAAGATGAACGCGCATAGTCAATACGAAGTCAACGTCTAGAAACGTGTGGACGTAGCGCGGTTCGCGGAGATAGAGAAGGATAGAGGACCGGGGCAAAAGGAGGATAGGACGAAAAAGAGAAGGAGAAAGACCGAGATAGAGATGGAAGTGAGGTCGAATAGCAGCGCTCCGATCAACATTAATCACTATCCGAAGCGAGTAGATAGCCGTCGAATGCTCGCTTTCTAAAGCAAGGTGAAGGGGTGGCTGATAGATGGAGGTGATGAATGGCTCCGTGACGCGGAGCGATCCATCATCTCGGGGCCGACATCCCGGGAGCTGCCTACTGCGAGAGCTAGCAGGAGAGATTTCGCGCGAGAGGTCACCTCGGCTAATTCATCATCCGGTCCGTCGCGTTCTATCTCCTTCTCTCTCTCTCCCTCTCACCCTTCTTCCCCTCCTCTTCTTTCCTCCTACCCTTCCGTGCCTAATACACACTTCACCCCTTTCCCTCGATTCCACCCACTTTTCTCACCTCTTTTCACTCCGCCGTAGTTCTCCCTGGTTTTCAGTGCTGCCGCGCCGCCGCCGGTTTTCGCGGCTTCTTCTTCTCTCTCTCTTTCTCCCTGATGACAGACTTGCCTAGTTTCGTTACTAAAACCGTGACAACTACGGGCAAACTGGATCTAGTGGTGTCTCTGTCTCAGAGCCGACCACTCAAAGGAAACGTCAGCCAGCTGGGCATCGTTAACGCCGTCTCTTTGACGGCACCGTGATCGATGAAACGGCGAGAGCGGCGTCTGGAGCTGCCGCGCTCAAGTTGATCCGCGTAAAACTAACTATCGAGCAAATCTTATTGGATTTCAAGCAGCTGTTGATTACGCGCTGCTTCCACGTCGTTATACATAGGTTCATACAAATCGCCCCGGAGAGGACTTTCGTTTCTTCCCATTCGGATTTCGTTGTGGTTTTTATGGAGCCATCGCTACCTTTCAGATCTATAGTTAGAAACAAAGGTATTGGCACACCTGGCTTTTTATTATACAAACGCCGATAAATATTGGAAATTAAAGAAATGTAAGAATATATATATAAATTAAAGAGTATCAAAGAAATGAAAAGAAATAATGTAATATTACGTTAATGTGTTTTGTCATAACAACTGGATCTAGGATTTAAGAATATCACCAACAATTTTATACTGGTTAATTACGAAATAAAAAGGAAGGAATAACATAAGCCCAGAAACTACAATAAATGATATACTATAAATTTATAAGTGAGCTAATACTTTTGTGAAAACTGCTTTTAATGTATATTTTATCTTATAATATAATTGAAAGGAATTATGATACACAATTATTGATACACAAATGAGATTGTTTTTGGTATTGACAGACCCACTGGTGCAAAACATAATTTTGCAAACAATTTTTACATTAGCTTCTGCTTTTTGTTATTTTTGTAACAGTGAAAACATTCGGGAGTACTGTTTCTCAAAGTTCAATTATAACAAGTGGGTGTGAATTATTTATTATATCCACAAATATGTTGAACACTTCCTTAAGAATTCCGTGTATAATCGCGAGACAAGCGTCTAAACATTCCCAGTCTACTTAGGTATACGCTACACGCACGATTTATTAAGAAATATCTTAATAGCTATATCAGCGAACGTCTAAATTGATTTGCTACATGGGGCCCGCAGAAATCCTTTAGAAAGAGCCAGTCGGAGGTAAGTCGTATCATCGAAATTAAATGCGCTCATACGCAAACAGTGGCTTGCATTCATGCTGGGTGTAAATGGAAGTAACAAGGAGGCACAATGCATCACCGGCCTGCGGTTGATTCTTGCGTTCAGCGCCGTGCGTACGATGACGCTGCGGGAGACACCAACATGAAAGCAAAATCTACGGGGCTGTCGCATTCCCTACAATTCCCTAAGCGACAATCAACGAATCATTTCATTCATTAAAAAAATATATATTTCTCAATACTCCACATGGGTGCCGAGTTTCATTACCAGGATCTTTATGCAAAATAAAAATGTTTTACAATAATTGTCAGAAACGTAAAACTGACAAGTACAGAAAGGGAAATGAGAGTAGCTATTTCACACGTAAGACCAGATATTCAAAAATTTGCAAATGTCATCAGTATACTGCGATTCTTTATGCAAAATAAAAATTGTCTGTATAAATTGCACACCGTAGAAGCCAAATAGATATGTCATTCTTTCCTTAATGATCTTAAATAGCTGAAACAAATCCATTGATCTTTTTAAATTCTTTTAATATACCCACTGTGTGTGTGTGTGTGCTTGAAATTGCACTTATCCATTTTTGTCAAAAATGCATACAGATCCGCAGTCTAGTCATCAAGCTTAAATATCCTATTAAATAAATTGTGACAATTTTCTTTTTTTTAATTTCATTCATTCACCTGTTATTTGCTATTCACCGATATGTAAACAACTATGCATGTGACTTTTATTTATTATGCACTATAGAAAATATATATACTGTTTTATTTTACGACTGTGTTCCGAAAAAATTTTGTGAAATTGTAAGTATTCCATGATTTTGTGTTTTGACACAGTTGCACCGTGTCATTTCTGACGCAGGTGAATGATGAATCTAACTCCTGAAGTTAGCTACTGAAGTGTAACTGTAAGATTAGATATATCATACTTCTTAAAATTATTAAAAGAGGAAATACATTTTCATTGAAGTTCTCACAGTTGTGTTGGGTAATTTTTATTTTGGATTTCGCAGTCTAGTTATAACATACCTGATACAGGATTGAGAGTGAGAGAGAGAGAGCAATAGCCGGAAGGTATTGCGCTCTTTTTCTAATTGACGAGTTGTGCGAGTGAGATAGAATTCCCCCCGGCCGCCATTGTAGGCTTCAGCGCTTCGTACAGGCCGCGCAGTCTATCCCTATATGTCTACGACTGAACCATGTGTAACGTTCCCCGTGCTTATTTTGAGACAGAGGTGTGGAGGACGCCTGCTCATTTTTGTAATGAGTGCATAAAATCCACAGTCTGTTCATCGCATTCAGCAAGTAGAATTGGGCGATGTCCTTTGTGATTGCGATTAATTGCGACACTCTATTCCGCAGGAATAAGGCCAAGTCGAACCTATATTTGTATACTTTGGGAGCACGAAGCGAGCATCTCGCGACGCGATACAAAGTTTAAAGTTGCCGAAACGAGTTTCCGCGTTTCAGCGGCATTTCACCGTCGTAGAAAGAAAGCCAGCGCGGCGGGTCAACGATATCTTTCCCCCTCGATTGCATCCTCTAAAAATTCAATTTTATGTGTCAGAAGCGCGAACATCGTAAAACCTTCAGCAAGGTTTGCCCTATCGATTTCGTCTTCCACAATTTCTGCCGAGGGGGATCGGCTGTAGCTTATAGATGAATTATAGTTGCTCTTTGCTGTCGCGCATTCAACGGTGATGTATGACTCGACGGGAGATGGCAGGTAGAAAACATCCACGATGTACGGCCTGTTAATAACAGCAAGAATGAACGAACGGCTGCACAGCGCGGTACACAGATGCCGCTGGCGGCTAGACCCCCTTTGTGTTTTATTACAAACGATACGTCAGCCACGATGTATGGGCTGCTTTTATCCACGGCCTGTTATTGATGTGCTAAATTGTCTGCCCTGACTCGTAAGACTGGCCAGGATGGCTGATAGACATCGTTCAGGGACGTGTTCCCGACGACAAAAAGATTCGATCGAGGACACAACAGACTTTCTTTGATCGAAGTTATGCTAAAACCCCGCCGTCGGTGCAGGACACACAGTGGTTCACGCTGCAAATCGTTCATCACCTTCGTTTTCGTCATACAAAAATTGCGTATAAACGTTACATCACAGATATTTTATATACTTTAGTACTAGGTTAAAAGACCCCTTGCACTCAGAACTACTTTAACACTAAACCTACCACTGTCGGTCAAATGATCGGTTTCATATTTTTCATTTCACAATTATTGAAACTATGAAGTTTGTTACATGAAAATTGATTCGATAGGTTTTTTTACTCAGGCACATATTGTAATAAAAATTGCATAGAATCTAAATAAATAGAGCCTCGTAATTTTTGTAAAGCTAAGACATTTTAGTCGCTTTTAGTGCTCGGTAGATTTAGTGTTAACTCGAAAATATACAACATTTCTAGCGACCTAGAATCATTACATTGTATATGATTTTTGTCATTTTATGCTATGTAGTCGATATAATACCTCAAACAATACTGAAATATTTAGTAATTGATTAGATACCAATATATTTAATAATGTAAACAATATCTTGAATAATGGTACAGAGTTAAAACGGGGATGCTAAGGATTACACTTTTCTACAACATCCAGGACGTCTAAGACGTCTACGGAAAGCACAAGAAAAATCATCTAAATTCCTAAATTGCTGGAAGATTCAACGAAACAAACCACAGTATTAAAATGGAATCTGTTTCATTATAAATCGGAACATCCCAAAGAGACGTAACAATAATGAACAAAGAAAGAAAACTAAAGTAAAATTAGAAACTGATTTCAAACAGTCGTAACAAGAATATATTTAAAAAAAAAAACGGATCCACGAAAAATGGGCGGCAAATAGCACGAAGCAGATTCATTTTAGAATTCAATTCATAAAATTTATTTCAGAATTCAATTCATAAAATTTATTTCAGAATTCATTTTATAAAATTTATTTCAGAATTCATTTCATAAAATTTATTTCAGAATTGATTTTATAAAATTCATTTTGGAATTTATGTTAGAATCCATTTTAAAAAATCCACTTTGAAATTCATTATGTAAAATTCATTTTGAAATTAATTTTAGAATTCATTTCATAAAATCCATATTACTATTCGTTTTATAAAATTCATTTTAAATTCTCAGAATATACATATTTTACCCCTTGGCAAATCGTATTACAATTGCAGTTTAATCTAAACCTTATTTGTAAGATCACAGTAATGAAATTACGAGTGACATATCTATGAGAAACCCGCGTTCCCGAAGTATTCAACAATAATAACTTGTTCGTGTTCTCATCTTTCTGGTTGTCGCGTTAGATCCAGACAGGATAGCAAAAAGACACGGCAAAACAGAATAGGTATTGAACGCGACACTTACAACCGACACAATAACGATAGTAACATGAAGTACACTGATTTTTCAATGTCCATCAGAGTAGGTTTGCAGACGTGCGTCGGAGAAAGTTGTAATTTCCGGTGCAACTTTAGTCGTTGGGGAAAAGTAGGAAACCATATTTCTTATTTAGCGATGGGAAGTAACACGTCGCTTGCCAGCATATGTTCATAAACATTACATTCGAGAGCGGAAATAAAAAACGAAAGCTACAGTGTTTGGAATGCTATTTAAAAAATGGAAATTAATTCTCCGCTGAATAAAATTTACTATCCTCTCATAATGCTCGCAGATCGCATAAAATGGAAATTTTCTGAAATTTCTTTTCTTCATTGAAACGTTCACTACTATTATGTATAGTTTTTTAAATGTTCAACTGCAGCAAAAATATGTACCAATTTCTACAGAGAGCGACATAAAACATTTGACAACGGTTGACCCGAAAATGCTTTGGGTAGATTTATATGTTCGAGCAGAGCATTAATCCCGAAACTTTATGATCAGAAATTAATGTCAGTTACTGTACACCTGTAAATTAAATGCGATTCATAATATATACAGCTCGTAAAATGTAATCAATAACAATAAAATTACAAATTATTGAACAAGTAAATTACACCCAGCACTTTGAGCCGGATTTACGTTACTATTGATGAATATTAAAAGATTCTGTATTCACAAGGGAATTAATAATAATCAAATAACAAATAATAGCTGTGATTAAATTTCAGAAACATTGAATAACATTTCGAAAAGGATATTGGATAAAAAGATTGGTAAACATCATTAATAAAAAACAATGTTACTTTGTTCACATAATTAGATATTGTTTTCACAACGTTCAGACATTTTCCAAATGACTATTGATATTCCAAACTAGAAATTAAATTAATTTTCTAATTAAGAACAATGGAAAAATGTCAAGTCTGTTTTGATCCCACGTTTGAGTGTTCCGTGGCATTTCGTTTAGTATGAAGCAATCATGCGTGATCTACGAGTGGATAAACTAATGTCACCGTCATTACTTGAGTTCCGGTTGCGTCGATTATCTTTCGATTAAAGACAGAGCGCAATCTGTTACTGCTGATTGAATCGTTTTTCAGAGCAACGCCGCTGCTAAATTGCTTGCTTCATCGCGCTCGGGATAATACATGATGTACTTCGTTTCGAGCAACGGGACAGAACGTCCGATAGGCGACTCATCATGTGACACATCTAGCTGGCACAGCGATCTACATAGCAAGAACATGACGTTTGCGTGAAAGACGATCGACGATGGGCACGGCGGCAAATGCCTGAAGATAGATTTACACTTTCCCTGCCGCCATTACCATGAATACTTTACAGTGTCCCGGCGTTAATGTCGAAGAAATAGTTCTTGTCGGAAAGACCCGGGGACTCAAAGGTAATGCGAAGAACAGCTGTTAGAAATATATTACGCGGAAGATCAATAAAATCACTCTTGAGGCTCCGAGTGAAGTCACGCACGGGACACTAATTCTTCTTTTTTTCTCTCGTTCCCGAAACAAAACCGCTAGGCCCCAGGTGGATCAAAATAAATTTTTATTATGTTTATAAACGCGAGCGTTTATTTAGAGCTTCGAAAAAAGACACGGCGAGAATAAATAGACGCCGCCAAAAATAGACGCCTACTGCAGAAAATCCAATACGCTCAATGTCGAAAAAACCAATGATCTATTTTCTAATTTTTATTTACGATTTTTGCTCTTGCATGCTCCAGACAAAATATCGCCCACTAATCCCGGGCACCGTAACTAATGGCTAATAATCATAATTCCTCGGCTAAGTAGTGGCATATCTCAGAACTATTGTTTTCTTGACGTTCATCTTCATATGTGTACTTTAAAAAATATAAATGATTTTCTCAGTTCTTTTTAGCTGCTAAATTGTACAACTTCATGTGCCTCGTACTATATTTGCAATATAAAATATTGAGGAATGTTAACATTACCATTATTGATTCAAAAAATAAATCCTGTAGAATACATAATTGACATATATACATAATATGACATAATTTTTTTTGTGCCATTAAAAATAAAGGAGATATGTGGCCTCCTTCATCTGAGACACCCTGTATAATTAGTTAAATGATTTGTTTGAAACTTGAGGAAATAGATACATCGACCTGACCTCGTCAATGTGACGACAGAGGGTTAATACCTAATCTTGAGACTAAACGTTGTCGTACAATGAACACGCAATTCACTTTTCGTTCAGCAAATTATTAATGTAGCTATCGCGAGTAAAACGGTGAAAAAATGGCAAGTCGCGGGGTTAATTGGCGAAACGATTGATACATTCGACTTTCGTTGAGCCGGCTTCTTATCGGCGACAATTCATTAAAAAAATGATTATTAGTCCCATTATGCGATTAGTAGTACTGTTATCCGTACGAATAACGCGACCGCGTCCGGTGACGAGCCTTTAGAAACCGCGAACATACAATATTTCTCGTGAGATCGAATCACGGTGATATAACTCACGCGGTTAGATGTATCTACACGTAAATACTCTAGTTAGAGCGGACGAGTCACTAATTGAGATTCAGCGATGCGCATAATGGTACCGAAATAACATGAATTCCAATCCACGAACCCGGAAGGCGAAATACGAGGAGACTATTCATCCCGACGGTTAAAATCACCGAATATTTCACTTTGCTGAGCCAGCTGAGCCTGCCACCGCCTGTCGTGGCACCCTGGCGATGGAAACGACGTACGCAGAGGGTAAAGCAAGTCTTCTCCCTCTGCATGGGTCTAAAAACCTTCAACCACCCACTCCGTTTCTCCCTCGTGTCCCTTCCCGTCGCTCCTCCGCGTTTTTCTCTCGCCCTCTCCGCTCTCTTCGCCCTGTCTCACCCCCTGTATCCCTTGAACCCCGTACACCCCCACCCCCGTTCCCCTTCACCCCACCGCCTTTTCCGCCTTCCGACACTAGGCTGCAGATTTATGCGCCCCGCCTTGCAGCGTTGATATCCGAGAACTCGCGACCTGCTCCGTCCGTAATGAAAGAAATAAATTTACTCTCCTGGGTGCCCCGGGGATTGAGACTCGCCGTTCGTGCGCACACACGAACAGCCCCAGCACCCTAGTGGTGCGAATCAAAACTATACACGCTCATCCTCGCGCTTCCGACTCTCGTTCCAAGCCCGACGGATCACCCGTTCCTCCTCCGCTTTCTATTTGTATCGCCGCTTACGAGGTTTACGCAAACCTAAATGGTCGAGCCAATTGACTCGGCGAGATCAAAGACAACATAAGTGAATTTTGTTTGAAAACCGAGACATCTGCGGAACCGTGTTAGCCGCGTCGGGACGCGTGTACGCAACCAGTGCGGACGTGGGTAAAAGCCAAGTGTATTCGGAAAAGGGGCCGCTGAGGTCCCGGGAACAAACTGTTCTATAAGATGATAAATAATTTCCAATTAACACTTTAGGCATCCTGTTTCGAATATGGCGGCAGATTGAAAGTGGTAATAAAAATGTCAAGCGTTACGACATCAAAGCAGCCGCACGTCGGGCCTCAGCTGAAGCGTTGAAGACATCAAAACAAGCGCCGCCCTATCAATCGATGCCGATTCTTAAAGTTTAATTTACGACTTTCCTTATCTACGGCATCCTTTCAACCTGTCAGAGACGTCCCCGAGGTGTTAACTGCACAGCTACAAGAAAAGACGGCAGCGTAATAAGAAATATGAATATTTCTGTATATAAATATCTGCAACTGCCTTACGACTCTTCTATTGAGTCGGTACAGTCTTCCATTGAATCTGCAATATTAACCCTTAACTGGATATGTGATTTTTAACTAGGTATAAGAGAAAGAAGTTAACATGATATCTCGGAATCTCATGTGAATTGAATTAAAACACATCCAGTGCTCTAACGGACCTAGATTTGTTTATACCTGTGAAAAGTATCGCAAAGATTGCCTATGAAACAGACATGACACGTTTCCAGTTAAGGGTATAAATTGATTCTTTTATTTAGTGAAACTCGTAAAAGGCAACTGCATATTTATACATATAGCTTTTAATCTCACTGAATCAAATGGTAACAAGGACAAACGTTGATATTAATCGTCCATATCTACTGCAAAAATCTCAATATACCTATTCACATTTCTTATCAAAAGCTAACTGAAGTTCCACTTTATTTAATTGCGACAACAAACATAGCAACTGAATTTAACCCTCAGAAATTCAATCCTGAAACTGAGAAACTTATCTGCATACATATGTAAACTGTATTCTTCTGTGTTTTTCTCAAGAAATTACGTGCCGATTAAATTGTACGCGATTTTTCAGTATTACACAGACAAATGTATAAAGAAAAAATAAATAATTAATAAAGAATAGGAAGAATGAATTATTTTGATATATTTCAAACAGGGACAACGTATCTTTCGTATTGTACTCTTTTGGAGTAAAGAATAATTTTTCTGAAACGAATAATTTATTCAAGAATAATTTTTAATGAAATGCAAATGATATAAACATGATTACGAAAACAATTTTGACCATTTGAACAACTTCATCCCGAATTATGGTTCCGGTAAGATGATTCTATTGCAGAAAAGCTATAACTATTACAACCTAATAATTGAAAGTTCTTAAATTCCGTTCCAAATAATCCTATAGGCGTTGAAAACGATTGTCCACGAAACACACAATAACGAATGCACAGTATGAATTTTACAACAGTCAGGTAAAGAGGAGAATGCTAGTAAAGACACATATATTTAATGATTCCACAAACATTGTTTTTATTAAAGCGGTATGGAAACTCAACGATATTTACAAGAGATATTTACAGTGCAAATAATATATATCATACATTACGACTTCTTCCATCAGAATACTTTACATGACAATGTAATCTGACGCGCGTTTGAATGAATTTTGAAAATGTTCCATATTCGTTCACAACGATCGTATCTTCAAATCCGAGAAATAATCTGCACACTTCTTTTGTTTCCGTTCGAACGGCTTTACATTTCTTCTCACGTACAAAATGATGCAAATAAGTTAGACGTAAATATGTATTTTGCCGCAGAAATAGTTTAGATACCATTGTTAGTATTTATTTCTTGTTCGTTCATCGAAAAAATAGCGTAATATCACAGTTATATCATGGACATAGAACATGCACGACCGTCGCGTCGCGTCGCGTCGGGTGTTGCGCTCCGAGCCGCGTTGGCGTACGCGGAGAATACAGACAGACAGACGTCGCACAATTTCACCGAGAATGCAATCGTGTTCGTTTCTAATGCAGTGAACGCATCACTTGAAACACAATCGGAAAATACATACGTATCGAGCAGCTTGAGAACCGAAGGGGCACAGGCAATTTTCAATACAAATATTGTTTCCGCCTGAACTATCCACAAGTGAATCTCAACTTCTTCACGGCCGTGAAAAAAACATTTGCACACGATTTACCGCCACGTAAAAAATATTCCTATCGTTCGAAAGTTCTTTCATTTTTCTGTGGTGTACATGTTCTTCCCTACAGTAATATAATCGAAATTGTTGTGAGATGTACGTTCAACATAGGATTTCTGTAAAGAATGATTTCGCGATGAAACAAACTGTCAATATATCTTTATAAACTTTAATCATAATTCTGAATTTATACACACATATGTATATATATATATATATATATTTATATATTTTTAAATAAATTTATATTATACACGTCTCATTATTTACACAACAGTCTGTCAGAGTCGCAGTTTCAAGGGTCTTCTATTTTACACTATCATGGACTGTACACTGTTTGTCATTATACAACACCGAGTATCCTTTTTATGGATGTACAGCAGCACCGATTCGCTGGCCGTAAATCGCGTAGGGTGAATAATAGGGTCCTAACGCGTTAAAAGCGCTGTACGGCGATGCGGCGAGCGACGCTGGCAGAGGTCCCGTCGGCGGCTTTCCGTAAGGATGATATCTAGCGCTGAGAGGGCTCAAAGATGGCGTTGGGTAAGAGCCGCCGCTCGCGCGATGAAGGGCTGCCGACGGCGAGAGCAAAGGATGCGGATGCGGATTGCTGAGAAGCGCGGCCGTGGACGCATGATCGCCGCCGGTCAGGCTTGTGTGGCTGCGAAGATGCTGAAGAAGTTCCTCGGACGTGGTGAATCTTTTTCCGCAATACGCATCACCGGCGATCCAGTTACAGACGTACGGTCTGCCGCCGGTCAGTGTGGATGGATACGAGAGGGACGGCGGTGCCATAGGTCCTAACGAGGACAACGCCATTGCCAATCCGTACTTTTGATGATCGCACTGCGTACAACCACTGGGGCAGGTGCCAGTCCCCATCATTAACTGCGCACTGTGCATACTGTATTGGCAACCAGTGCAGTAGGGATCCTTGCAGACTGGCACGAGTGCTTCGCCGCCGGCCGGTGTCTTTACACGAGCGTAGCTCAAGTATGGATTGCCACCCGTCGGCGTGGTTGACGGGTAGCCGAGAAGAGCTGCCGCATGATGATGCGAGAAAGGAGAAGCACCAGCGAACGGTGGTCTGAACGCTGGATTCTCTGCAAGACCGGGCGGACAGCAAAGCGGATTGCCAGAAAACCCTGGGAGGCCAGGTTTGTAGGCGCTCAAATTAGAGTCCTTGGAGTGGCCGCCGGAAAGAATCTCCATTCCGGATCGGATGATCGGGCTGGCACCGTTATTGTTGTTGCGTGGGGATTCGTCGGTCTTCTCGCGATCTGCTGGCGTTTTTCTGTCAGCCGACGGAGTGCTGGTCGTGGTCGCAGTCGCTTGGCTCGCAGGCGACGCCGATTTCCGTCCGACGGGCGTGCGATTCCCTGACGACTTTTTCTCAGAGTGACCGTTATCACATACACTCACACTGTCCTGACCACTAACACTGTGCACACTGGCTTTCGATGTCGGCCTACCATCGTCGGTTGATCTCTTCGACACAACGTTGGTCTCGTACGGCTTGAAAGCCAACGACTTCCCATCCGACGGGCTGCTGCGGGTATTCCGTTCCAATTTCGCAGCCGGCGGCGACTTTGCGTTCGTTCCGGCGTTCATGCCCTTCGGGGTTTTATCCAGCGGAGAGATTAAGGGCTTCGTCGGAGAATCCGCTCCGATTTGACTGCATGTCTGTGCCAACAAAGCTAAGGGACTTTTCTTCGCATCCAACTGTAAAACAAAAACGGGAAAAAATTCGTTACGAAAGAGGATATACAGAATGTTTTGCAACGATGAAGATTGTTCGTTCGTTCAAAGGAAATGTGCTGACATACAGCAAGCGTACAGCAACCCGTCGGAGAGCGCGTGCCGTCGGAACGCGGGCAATAGGCAACGAATAATATCCAAACTTATTAAAATCTCTTTTATGTTTATCCTTTGCTTCGATGTATTTATCTTTAATTAAATTTATTTAGAAACTTCAGTGTTCGTTCTCTTAAGAGCGACGAAAGAGCGTCCGACGGCAAAGACGTTTCCGAATGAAAGTATAAACAATGTCGTATCGTTCGATATACTAACCGTGGTTGGAAGCGGAGAAAGATAATCCGGTTGTAGGTACTGATTATGTCCAGTAGTCAGCATACCGCCTTCCTCAAGCACAACCATTTGGTTTTGCACTTATTTAGCCAATCACTGCACGAAACCACAGATGTATTCTCACAGATCACAAATAAATAGTATAACCGTTTTGCTGGGGGAGGGGAGGGGTGCACGCAGAAGATGCGGTGGCACACGTAGTGTCTCGGGTGTTGCGTACTGGTCGATCGATCCTTACGTAGCACGAAGCGATTAAACTGAAACGACGTACACCGAGTGAAATCCAGGAAAATAGTGGTAGCTCTCGGCGGAGCTGTTCGGAGCACGGAGTGGAATGCGACCGCAACGCCGCCTGGCGACACGGCACACTCTCTTCCCCTCCCTGTTCGACAAGCCGGGGTGTATAACCTGTCCTCTCCTGTCATCCCCACCATTTTCTGGTCGGAGGATTATGGTGGGAGAATTGCGGTGGGGTTTGGCCCTGTGTGGGGTGTGGGAAGGCATTCTAATTCAACACGCCACCCATGATGTTGGCCCGACGATGACAGCTCCCATCCCGGCTTTGATATTTCACCGCTTTTACAGCCGTCCATCCCCCCTACCCTCCTCGTTCTCTCTCGCTCTCTCTCTCTCCCTCTTCCCTTCTCCTCTTTCGTTCCCTTACTCTCTCCACACCCCTTCCCGACTGTTCGCCTACCATAGCTACCTCGACATGGAACCGTCCCTGCCACCACAGCAACCCGATATTTTATACCGTGAAACCTGTCTGTCTCTCCGACCGGCCTCGCTTAATAAGCAGCTTTCAAAATAGAAATGTAATGGGCCGGTGGGGAAGGGAATGTCGGGTGATTGATTGCTCGCTCAGCGACTTACCGACTTGCCACAGCCCACGGGATAACGAATGACAGCCACTTAAGCGCTGTTTGCCTACAATTTTGTAAAAGCGTTTTAATTATCGCCTCGACCGCACCTCGACTTTGTCGCGCATTAAGTCACCGGATACTGAACGTTCCGAGCGACTGATCTCCGCTGACTTCCTTGTTATTTCAACTTGTTAACAGAAGAAGACGACCTGTTCGTCGGTTAACTAGCCGCCCATGTTAACCCGCATCCGCCGATTGTTGCCTCCTTTTCGATTTCGTCGCCGGGAGATCTAGAACTTCTGCTTTTCACAACTTGGAATCGTATCTTTGCTGGTAACTATGAAACTGGGCGAAGCAAGAGGCCCGACACGACTGAATTTCACATTTTGTGTTGAGCTGGGTCTGTTTAACAACATCGGGCTCATGTCTTTATTTCTAGCAGCAAACTTGCCTCGTCTACGAAGCGCCAAAGAATCAGCCATACAATTGGTGAATCAAAACACTGACCAATATCACTTTCAGTCTGTTTCACTATTAATGACGATTACCGATTCCCATCTTGAACACCTAACAGTCAGGCTCGTTTTCATGTCTTACAAAACTTGCGAAAGTATACTTGCAGAAGCAACTTTTACTATAACATACGCGCGAATAAATTGGTTTATTTAGACATTTCCCAGAAAAGTTTTTACAATCAGAGTAATGGTAAAATAAAAAACCAGCGATCGCTCATCTTGATCCGTTCGGTAGTCGCAATGTTACCATTAGAATTCATATTGCAACGTTTTGGTAATAACTTGTAATATAAATAACCTTTCAAAAGCCACGCAACGGAGTTAAATTTTTTATCGCGATCAGCCAGTCACGTCACTCCCAAGGAAAAATGTCTGTTCGCGACTATTACAAATTACTTTCGCAATAATCATTGCGAAAAAGTATTTATATAAAGCCCCGGAAATAATTATACATTCATTGCGTATATGTCTGCACGTTAAAAGTTACGCATCGTGGCTGTTGCACTCAGCCAGCGTGGTCATTAAAAAACTTGAATATCAGCCGCGTTGAAATTCAAACGTTCCGCGCGGTTAGAAAATTACGGCCGTTTCACTTGTTAGTACGACTTCTGCACGATAAAACGATCGATGAAGTAGCTATGTTAAAGGGTAATTACAACGAATTATGACAATATCCACACACCGAGTATGTAGACCACATGCCTGCGAGAAGGGATAATTAGATTGGGAAACGTATCGCTCTAGAATGTAACTGTACAGTATCCGAGGCATGTACCTACTCACTTGTCCTTTTAATTTCAATTTATTCTGTATCTGTACCTTTCAGATGCTACAGCGCGACAACTAAGAAAAACATTTTCCTTATTAGCGTGTTATTTTATGCACTAATAACAGTCTGTTTATCTGCAGTATAAACGAAACCGGTTAATGTTCCTCCATCATCATTACTTTATTACACAAATGTCGCGATAATTATTTTTTTCTGGCATACTCGCTGTCCAGCATCACGTATCTGTGATAACCGCTATTCTGTATTGCGTGCGTTGATACTTGAAGTCATAACATGCCGCGTAACACTCAAAACATCAATGAGTTACAGCAGCTGTTTTCTTTTTAATTTTTTAATCAGGAATATATGTAGATTGCAGTTAATTGGATCTTGTAAATTATTCTGACGGCTCTTAAAATAGACAATCTACTTATTACACGTGTTAAGTGTCCAATTGAAAATTATAATCAATTAAAAAATTATACATAAACTTGTACATAAATTATGTCTAGTGTATAACTATTCATATGTTTGATGACGATAAAGAAAATGTGTCGTATACAAAGAAAATGTTATTATGAAAACTATTTGTTTTTCCACAAAATACGGGAAAGTTTTACATTGATTTTGAAAAGGCTTCAATAATCCCCAAGCAATTTTTATATCGCTATATTTATTATTCGAAGTATTCAAAAGTGTTTTAATGCGTTTCATCATGCTATTTTACAATTTTACAATATCTATGGACAGTATATTATTTTATTATTTGTAACAGTTATAGTATTATTAATATCGTAACAGTATTAATATCATATTTACGATTTCGTTCACATATATTCTATCAGGCGTAAAAGTGAAATATTGGTAACTACTAAACTTTTTATTCGACACGAGGAATATTTAATTCAATTATTATAAGACAAGAAGATAAAGTATAATGATAATATGAGCCGAGTATAGTTTTTACCAACCCATAATGAAACTGAGTAAACACGAATTGCACGATTTAACAATAAAACTACATTTTCATTCGGCAAATTACTCATCCGGTGGTATAATAATCGACCGTATATTAAATCAGTGCACGATGATTTATGTTTATATTTTTAACGAATATTTGCAGATTATTTATAGTGACAGTAAAGAGATATGACACAAAATCAATAAAGCTATCCTCATTGAATTTCCGTTTTGAGCTAAACAGTCACGAAAACAGGGTAATATTAAATCTCTCTATACTGCAATATTTCTCAGAAGAAGTAATGTTCTTCTACAACCCAGCTTCCATAGAACGTCTGTGTTTTTCTTTTTCCATGCCTCTATCCATCTCTCTCTCTCTCTCTCTCTCTCTCTCTCTCCCGCTCTCTCTCTCTCTCTCTTCCTCCCTTCCGCCTCTGTTTCTGTGAAGTTATGGCGCCGTTAATACCCCAATGGCAAGTCTTTGACGTTTTGACGCTGACGGATGAGTTTACGGCTAATATAGTTCTCTTTCATCTCTGCCGCTCGAGCTCCTTCAGCCTGCGTTTCGGAAATTTCAAGACGACAGCTACCAGACGGATAACGATTCGGCTTTGATGTGTTATTGACGGCTGTACTAGTATAAACAACATTTACTGTGCTGTTATATGTACATAATATTGAAAAACGAAACAGATGCTCGCTGAAGCCATTTTGCGGATATTAATCCGCGCGAATGTTAATCTGTTAACTCGATGACTTTTTCAGTCAAAACGTAAATAACGAAGTGATAGAGACATTCAGGAATTCTAAAAGGTGATAGCTAGATTGCCGAGATTTTTATACAAAATAAAAATTGTTTGTATTAATTGCAAGATATAGGAGCTACAGTATTTTTCAATCCTCTAAATATTATTTCTGTATTGCATTTGATCTACTCATTCTTATCATAAATGCATAAAATCATGCAGCCTAGTGATAACAAAGTGGAATGACGAATTAATTATTTTTTTAAGAAAATCGTATAAATTAGCCTTGACACAGTCCGAACGATTCTGCCAGACAAAACGGAGTCTCAAGATAAAGAGAGGCGTAAATAAAATATTAATAATCGGTATCAATTAATGCTGCGGCGCTGGCTTTGATGTCCCTAACCGCCTCGCTCGATTTTGATGAGCGGCGCCTTTTCAATTTCACGCTTGATATTTTTACGATTTAATTTTGCGCTAGCGTTACCATTTGCCAACGACTTCCCTAAATGTGTTAACACGTTTAGGGTGAACTTCGAGACAAGAAAAATCGTAAATAATATTTCAAGAGACTGTATCGATTGATGCTGTGGTGCTTGCTTTGATGTCTTAGATTTTAAACTATCTGACACTTACTATTCTCGTACTATTCTTCGTATTTGGAAACTAATTCGTCATATATTATAAATTTATAATCCTGCATAAATCTCGAGTAATAGTAATTAAACCAAAATTCTTTCCAACTTGAATTTTATTGCTTCTAGTATATAGGGTTATAAAATTTATTGTCTTTATTACTGCACTAACCGCTTTTCGGCGACGCTCCCAGCCCGAGAATAATTTCAGTTCCTTCGAGCAGGGTCCAAAAGGATCTTCGCGCAGAACTCGTAGTCAGCACGTTATCCGTAAAATCTTCCAGCAAGAGGTAATACAATAAATAAGGTAGTAGGGACTCCCCCTTGCAAACATAGAATGGCTCATCGCATTCTGCACAATTTGTTGTGACAGGGTAATAACGTTTCGGGCTATTGTCAATCTGGATTAGGACATTGGTTACATACCCTAGTCAGGGATCGAGCAATAGAATAGGCTGGGGCTTGTCAAAAGGTTCTCAGGTACCCGTATCGTAAAAATTTTAAATTACCCTATTGCATCCCAAACGATTTAACATAGTAGCAAACAGCTACGGAGGATTTAGTTCACGAAATATACTTGGAAATCGTATTATTTACAAAGTGCAATAAAACTGTCAACTAAATTTTCAGTCTTCACCATTGTTAAACCAGAAGCTTTATTTCTAACTCTAACCACTGCAAATAATTAACACTTTAACGCCTCAATTAAACCACAACAGTATTAATAAAAGACACAAGATTAGAGCAATTTATTTAAGAATGTGAGAATAGAAGAGACAAGATTTATTACATAATAAAACTGCAGAATTTGGGCATTTATGACAAAAATTGGTAGGTATAATTTCAAACAGTGAAGTCACTGGAAGAATTGAGAAATGCCGTTGTATTATTTGCAGCCTGTTAAATATATTTAAAAAGAAAGTAATGTTCTATTTCACTCCAGTTTGTTGCAATTCAAGTAGATTTTGATTTTGCATAAAGATCCGCAGTCTAATTATTATAATATAACACACACACACAAAATTACTTTTGAAATCTTCTTACACCTCCTGAATCCTAATCAAGTGTGGTTTACTTAATAGATTCGAATCAAAATGAATATTTTTTGGTAAAAAAAGATAGTGTCAGTCATATATGACTGCAGTCAAAGTGTTAATAGATTAATTTCTCTTCGAGCAATTCAGTGGAAAGCGGTGTACTTCGGAGAATGCTGGGTATTTTATAAATCCAATCAGCCCATCGCACTGAAAATTTTGCACGGAACATTTAACATTGGTTTCGCATTGAAATGCATGTGTCGGATTAGAACTGGCAGCTGCCTCGAATTTTCAATCTCCGAATCTGAAAGAAAGATTGCGCGTGGCTTCGTAATTTATAACCCGTGTATCAATTTGAATCAACCATTAAACCGCAATAGCTTTTCAAACATCATCGCCATTTTCGCCGGGACTTAACAATACCGCGGTAATACTTCAGGATAGTCGTCCCTCATGACGTATTGTGACCATCCGAATTCGTTTCGGGGACAATAGATACTAGAACGCTGGATAAAACTGTAAAAATGCTGACAGCCGGATAATAAAGGAGGCAGTCAGTCACTTTGAGAGATGACGCGGAACAAAGGGGGTGAATGAAGGAGAAGAGGGGAGAGAACCTGGGGAAAAGTTGCTCGGTAAGCCGTGAAAGGGAAAAAAGATAGATGAACGCAAACGCAGTTGGCGTGCACAGAGGAGAAACAGAATTTGCGGCCGGTAATAAATCATAGCAGTCTTCTTTCTTTCCCTGCATTTCACCCCTTATTTCTTATATACCGAACTTGAGGCACAGAATGACAGGGGCGCTGCGTGATTATGTGCATGTCGTTGCTTTCATATGCAACTGTTTCAACGCATTATGCGGAACTAGACCACTGGCGACTTTATGTTCACTTAACAATTGATTTACTATGAGAAACTCGATTGCGATACATAGGGTTCGCAGTTGTGATCACTTTAGCTACCGACACTTTTCTAATAACTAAACTGAGTGCTTTTACAAAATCTGTTTAAAATTAGTCTAAAATTTTTATAAAACAAGACAACTATTTTCTGTATTGATTGCACGATACCGAAACCTTAAATAATAATTTCAATAGGTAGATTACAATATTATGTACCTACACTCGTTAATCCCATTCATCATCTACGGTATCATGTTTCACCTACTCAGTGTTGTTATAAAATCCACAGTTTATCAATAATCCTTTCGAAATCAATTATAAGCAGTTGAGAATTTTTTAATGAATTGCCAATCTAAAAACGAATATACATAGTGTAACAATAACTTCTTCTGAAATTGTTATTCAAAAGAAAATTATCGACCTTCTATTAGATAGTCATTAAAAAGTCTTTTAACAGGCTTTCGAGAGATAAACTGTTAAATTTCATATTATGTTACCATAACCAAAAGGATGTAGGATTAATAAATATTTAAACAAACTATCAGTTTTCACTGCAACGCGTTTCCATTCAACCCTTATTAGTACATATGTATGTACTCTGGTACCTACTTCCAATTTGTTTTTAAAATTAATGTTCTCGTTGGCAAGTAGTACAATGGCTATAGAATTTTACTTTCTTTGATAATTGTAAATTTCTTTTGAAGCATAAAGTATAACTACATAATTGATGATGTTTAAGACTGCTTCGTTTACCAATTTTTTGAGACATATTTTTGAAGGTAAATATAGTAGAACCTCGCTAGTTGCAACCTCGTTTATTGCACGGAATCCCCGTTCGTTGTATACTACGGTTTTCTTTCGATCTAAGCAATATGACGATGTTTTCTCGCAATAAGAAAATCTTTCCTTTTCCAACCGACGAATTTATGGTCTGCCGGACAATTTTATGGAACCCATAAATCTGCCCAGTGAAGAACAACGTCAAGCCAAGTAGCTACCACCAACCACAATACGTCGAAAGGCGTCCCAAGCCATCGTCTTATATCAAAAGAAAACAGTAGCGATTCCTACCGCAAACTGTTCAAGATTTTGGAACTCGTAGTGGGGATTGTGGTGGCTTAGAAAAGAAACAAAAGAAGATCGACACAATGAATCATTATTATGACAATATACAATAACATTTATGACAAAAATGAATAGGTGCAATTGAAGACAGTAAAACTATTAGAACAATTTCAAAACACTATTATATTAGGTTGTCCCAAAAGTTTCTTTCGGAATGTTCCTTTAATGTTGCTAAATAAATACAAACAATGCGATAATCTTTATGTTAATGTTTTAGTACTTCTTAACAGAGTTGGGCATGAATCGATTAAAATTTTAATCAAGATTTATTGATTAATGTGTACAATTAAAAAAGTAATCATTGAAAAATCGGCGATTGATTCAATCGATTGATGAAGTTAATCGTCAATCGTTGATTAAAAGAAGAAATCATCGAAAAATCGGCGATTGATCCAATCGATTGACGAAGTTAATCGCCTTATGGTTTATCCATAAATTGTAATAAGGAGGGAGAGAGAGACAGAAAGCGGAGATGGAGAATTGACAGAAATATATCTCAACAAAAACTCAGTTTACATTTTTTTCAATATTCATACAGTTTTGATTCCGTATTTCATTTCGAAGTTTCAGCGGTTAATCATTAATCAATCATCCAATTGACGATTACAATTGAAAGGAATGTAGATCTGCTGTCTAATCATTATGATTGGTACTTCTTGTAGATGTGTTAATCCTTCTATTGTTCCTGACGCGACAGCTGTCGATCTGATTAATTCATCAGAAACAGAGTACCTGAACGACGATTTATACACTCTGGGTCAAAATAGATCCAGGCTCCGTGGTCGCAGGGTTAAAGCTACGAAGAACAATGTTTTTGGTATTGACATAAGGGTTGAACAAACGAAATGTAAAACCAGACAATTGGTCGTTGACAGCGGTGGGTACGGTGGGAATCGGTAACGCATCGCATTATTATACAGTGTGAAAGCGATAATAATAGGAAGGATCTTTCAGGTAACAATGCCGCCATTGTGCGCGGTGGGCTTGTAACATTTTCTGATATCGTTTCGCACTGATCAAAAAGGTGGTGTCGCCAGACTTCCGGCGACGGTGACGGTTAATATACATTGATCCGGGAAACAGCGTATAAGAAAAAAAGAATGAAAAGAGCTATGTGTGGCAATAATAATAACAGAGGGGTGGTAGAAGGAAAGGATGGAGACGTAGACAGAAATACGAAGCTGGTGCAGCGCAGACAACTCGGCAAGGGCCTCGTTGCCTCATGTTTAAATCAGCGATAACGAGAAGCCTCGGTGACATATGTCACTGTCGCTGTCAGCCGGCTACACAATCAATATAGTCACCCACCCGTCCGTTCGTTCGTCCGTTTGTCCGTCTGTCCGCCTGCCTGCCTGCCTGCTTGCCTGCTTTTCAGCCTTCACATGCATAGACCGTATTCCTCCCGATAATGTATTCTGTACGTGACTTCGTATTCGACAAATACAAGAGCGTCCTCAGTCCGGCGCGGTGCAGCGCGCGGCGATGCGGTTGCGACCCGGACCAGCCGCCATTGCCAACTATCTTCACCGCTGGCCAAAAGACATTCGCTTTTATGGAAAAACGAATCGCGTAATAGGATGCTTTCCTCCTCTTGAACGACCACTTTTGGTTGTTTCGATTCTGCTCTGCCGCGCCGTGCTCTCTTTCTCTCTCTCTCTCTCTCTCTCTCTCTCTCTTTCTCTCACCTCCCCTGTGATCGCGTGATCCCACTTTTCCTGTTATCTCATCGCCCCTTTCAACTTACCGGATTCACGTGATTCTTCCGGATTGAATTTACGGAACGGTTAGCTCGGGTTTCACTGCCAAATAAATTTACTTTTCGTTCGGAATGTTATGGCATGTCCGTCGGCAGCGCTGCTTCAGCTGCAGTTACCTTGGATGCGCTTTTTGACGAATAGGCTAACTCTGCTTAAACACGTTGAGGACGTCGGGCGTCTTCTGTTTTTCAAGCGCTGATCACGGGAGGCGCTGATTTTCGCGTCTTCCGTGTTTCGCGGGTGATCATTAGACTGTGGATCTTTGTGCAAAATAAAAATTGTCTGCATCGATTGCAAGAAATAGAAATTAAATTGAATGTTATTTCTTCCCTGAATGATTTTAATAGAGGAGAAATCATATGTATTTTTTAAATTTTCAATATAGGCCCACATAACAAAGTAAAATGTTATAACAGCTTTGTGGAATTTAATCGACAAGCACATACTTAAGATGCACGGTCAAATGGAGATACATTTATTGATTATTTGATGTATGAATCTTTCACCGCTGTCGCGACGAATATTAAATAAATTAGTTATCTCATATAGTCGACGTCATTATATGGCATTTTGATTAAAACACATTGTATTTTATGCGTCCATGAAATACGTATGATTTCAAAGCTGTTTAAATTTATTGAGTTCGGATGTGTCGTAAAATATTTTTTGGATGGTAAGGTTACAATTTACGAGCGTGTTGCATTATCTTTTAAGATATCTTTTAAGATATCTTTTGAAACACTAACTTTTCGAAACCGACGCGGTTTCACCTGGTTTCTTGTTGCATTAATATTAATTACGAAATAGGAGGCTAAAAGCAGTTTCTTTTTCTGTAAATATTGAAACAGGAATCGAGTTAATATATTGACTGTGAACGTGTATGCACTTCTTGCGCGTGTGCGTGTAAAACATTGAATAAGAAGTATCATAACGTTTAATGTGCATACTTTACATTACTTCCAATATAATAAAATGCTTAATGGAGTAATTAAAACACACGGTCCGTTTCCGGTTGTGTAAATTGATCAATAAAAATGCGAATTTGCATTAGCGTGCGTATTCAAGTTTAAATTGTATACGATTATTAATTATTTCGGTTATGGTCCGTTTTCGACCAATTAATGCGATATGTATACGTCGCGAGTATCGTAGCGTGATTCTACATCCTCGGTTTGGTGGTAATTGGTGTACAAAACTACCGCACAATTAATTTCAAGGTTATAAAGTCAACAAGGATAAAAGCTGCTAAGGGAACCATGGTTCAAAACTCAACCGTTCTTGTAAAAAATTATGATGTAGTTTTTTCATTAAACTGATTTTATGTGTATTACATTTCCAACGGTTTCATCAATAATTTTGAAGAGGAAAACTTTTTAAGAGAACGATTGAGTTTTGACCGATGGTTCCTTTTGCACTTTCTAATACTTTTTATCCTTGCGATGAATAGAATACGATGCTCTAAAAAAAAACTGTTGACTTTTTGACCTTGGAATTGAAGGTCAAAGGTAATTTTGCGGCATCTTTCTTTTATCAATTTCGAGCAAACTGATAGTCGCGACGTGTAATTTCTATATACCCTGTACATATATGCAAATTTTTCCGCTATTATATTTCAGTCTTTCAGGTGGAAAGCAGAAGTTGTTTCTCGTAAAAGGAGTTCACATAAAACGAATTGTGCTTACGTATACTTGTGCTGACGTGTACAGGTTTAAAAAACTGATACGGCGTATTACGTGTCTGTAATTATAACTCGCGATTATGGTGTTAATAGGTGTAAGTACGTGCGTATAAATAGCATCAGGTAATAACACGTTGCTCGATTGACTCGAATAACAACTTAATTGAGACAACAGGCGAGGTGACAGTATGTCAATCGACCCTGCTCTCGGTCTAGTTTGTACATATGACTGATCAAATAGCTTTATCAGTGTCAATCAATAATGGCGGCTTATCGATTAAACGGAGAGGTTGAAAAAGTTACTTAATATTCTCATTAGACGATACGAAACGCTCAGAAAGATGAATCGCGGCAACACTCGTTAGCTTCCCCGAAATTCAATAAAAAAACCAGATAAACAATTTCATAGGTGAGAAGATAATTAATCCTTTTATTTACGTCAAGTAATAGTCGATGTAACAATGATATATCATTGGTGCATAAGGAATTCCGTGGACTGCCAAGGTTTATTAGGATATTTATTGACTACTTAGTATTCCAGAATTTCCATAATTCTTAATTATCTGAAATGCAAGCATTTACTTATGTATGCGCTTATAAATATGAATGAAAAGTTGTCGAGCGTTGAAAAATAGAATTATAAATCACATTTGTCGTATGCAACGTCCGATTCTTCCTGTAAATCATGTCATTTTTTATAATTACAAAATTGCATGCATAATGTTTATGTTACTTCTTATGTAGCGTTTGAATATTTATTTTTGACAGTTCTCTTATGAAAACAATCATAGTTGCGCCATTATTTAATAAATAATTTCATCGTCATCATATTTTTATACATTTTTAGAATTGTCTTTATAAAAAATTTGAAATAAGTATATCCATTTTCGTTCTAGAAAACTGTTGACGTCTTGATATTAATAATACCGGAAGAAAATTCTAATTTGATTTCAGCTCCCGAATATTTGAACAGAAAATCAAAGGCTTTTTAGACGAACAGACAGACAAGAAAGCGAGTTAATATTGCATTGTCATCCAGGTCTGAGCTATGTTTAACGTTTCAAGTCTCTAGCTCATCGGGAAGTTTAAAATCAATTGCAGAATTTGTACCGAACAGATAGACAAGAAAGCGAGTTAATAAAAACGTGGTAAAAAATGAACAATATTCAGTGTCGCAACTATCAAAAGTTACAAACAGAAGTCGTAAAGTTACACTAATGGATTTATTGAAAGAGTCATAACATTAATAGTGAAATGAATTTCAGTGGCAATGTAAAAATAAATTCGAATCATGTAAATCTTAGCTGTTTGCCCCGGAGTGTAGTCTATTACTTTACTAGTATAGCGTAAAATATATCTGATATATAGAAAATTAAAATATTCCAAGCTGTTAAGTCAATGAATTCTCGGGTATCACTACGTCGCACCTGTCGAAAAAAAAGGGTCATTCGAAAGGGAGAGCCTCAGGTATACCAAATTTATTATAGGTGCTGTAAACCGCCATCCTCCGATCCCCACTCCCAAACTATACCCCGGGGATCATATTTTATGTTTTAATCTCTCCATTGTTCCAGGTATAACGGAGTTTAGAAGGAAAAATAATGCCTACTCGGAACACACAAAGCTGTCGGCCATAAAACACCCATGTCGGGTCACCCAGCCAACGCGCAAGCGTGCACGACCTGCATTTTTATGTTCGCAGCCAGATCTGCGTACAGATTTTCTCGAAAACGCCGGATAAAAACGTGGGACGGAGAGAAAAAAAATATGGAGAACATAACATTACAATGGCGTTCCGCAGCGGCATGTAAATTTTCTGCGGCGCGTCGACATCTTTAACTCTCTTCTACAAGTTTTTTTATATGCTACCGTGAACATTATATGTTCTGTCGCGTTACGTTATTGCACGATTTATCCCAATGCCTTTTATTTACACACAAAATTTTAATCAATATCCGATCTAATTAATTATTGGCTACACTGTTTTTCTCGTAATAAAGTAAATTTAATAATAGCATTTCGATCGAATAATAAGATTTTTTGTACTTTACTAAAAATGTTTCAATTAGTTTTAATTTGCGTTATTTAAAAAATATTTAATGTGCTAATAAATAAGAGGCTAACAGCTAACATATAAGATGCAATACCAGGGAATATGTATGTGTACAATTTTTGGTGTTTTACTCTGTTCGTAAATAACAATAATAATAAAAGACAAGTAGGTACTTCTTGTAATTTTTGAAAACCAAGCTTGCTTTTATTTTAACTTTTTATTTTGTGTAATCTGAATTTGCATAACACAGCAATTCTCAGGAATATAAATGGAATGTTATACATATACATATGTATTATACATACGTATAGAAGCTACATGTAGACGCTACCTCGGTTAAATACGTGAAAGTAACAACTATTAAATGCATTAATTAAGCAATGCAAGTAACAAAAATGTACTTTTGTAATCTGTATAAGTACAGATTAATATTGCAGAACTAAAAAATCGTAATGGAATCAATTGTTAAACTAGGCCACTTACGATCAGAAGTAAATACCTCAGTCATATCGTGTAGATACTTATCGGACGTCATGTTGTAGAAACCACTATGTATACATATAAATAGAATATGTCACAATGTTAATAGTAATGATTACGTAATCAATATGTAAGAAAATTGATTCCTTGTCTTTTACTCAAACAGATAAAGTAGGTGTGTGTATTGTAAATACAATGTATTTCTTGAAAATTGTACAAAGAATATCCTTTTTCTTTTTTCAATTTTAACATTTACATGGGAATTATATTTAAATCCTCTCGACTGCATCTCACTAGATTTTTTCAGTCATATAATTTCCATCATTGTGAACTATGTTTTTAATCTATTTTCCAGGACTATAATTTATTTATGAAAAAATTAGCACTTTTTGCAGTGAATGAATTGAAGACATAAAACGTCAGAATTCAGTCCACGATCTAATAGATAATAGTATAATGATAACAGTAGCATTGATTAGATAAATTGATTATAGTAATAGTAATATTTATTTAATTAGACATAATTTTCTGTAGTCTTGCAACGAGAAGAGGGCAAATTCCGATTTATCCTAATATAGCAAATCTTTACTATAGTTTGTGAGATGAATGTGCAGTTTTTTGAAATACAAGGTGGTATCAATAAATTTATTTCCGGAGAGTTATTTGTCTTCCTCAAAATACCGAACGACAGTTCACAACTCCGAAAATTTAATACGTTTATAAAAACGTCAATACAATCTGGAACCATGTATTCAATGGGAATCCACAGACAGGGTGTTACTGAAATATGTGATTAATCTCTACGATTGAATAATTGCTTCGTACTATGTATATAATAACATATGGTAGTACTAAATATTAGCATTAGAATACTATTTATTAGGAAACTATATGTACTTCAAATTATTATATTTTCCACAGTAATATGTTTTATTTTTATCTTGTATATTTTGATTAATTTTTAACTTTATTACATCAAGAATTCGTAACATCTTTTAATCGAATCAATCAAATTATGAAACTAGTAATCGATGAACGGTAAAGCCACATATTTTTTATTTTATCAATTTATCTTTTTATCATAAATCGATGGATCTTTATAGAAATTGATTATATTTTCGAATGGAAAGATTTATGGTCATGTTTGTGTATACACACTATTTATTCACTCCTGCATTTATGTGGATCAGGTGATTTAACATATTCGATCTGACAAACGATTGAAAGATAATAAATTAATCCAAGTTAAGAACTTGGAAATTGGTTAATAAGAATAAGAGATATGGTTATGAACTTGTTATGTAATTTTGTTTCGTTATTATAAGCGTTGTTCTGTTTGTTGTCGTGGCAGTTTTTCATATGAGAGCGTATGTGAAGAGTTATTTTGTTCCATTAAAATTTGCTTTGTACGAAGTACGAAGGTTTCAAAGAGGACTTGAGCATAAAACTTGAAATATAACAAAACATCTCTGCATCCTTTTTTCGAAGCCCGAAATTCACATTTCTGTGTTAACTATTGAATAAAATAACATATTGTAAATTTACAATACCTATATAGATGTTAAGATAGCACAAACATCATAGGTGGGACTCCAATGGTTCTGTAGTATGTGAAGACAAATGCCTCCATCAGTATATCGGCTGCAAGTCATCAGCTGCAATCATATTAAGGTGCAGTGCGGCATTTTATTTATCGCAACTCTAAATGGCGGGATTTTATACCTCTTGCATATTGGAAAACTTTCATATTAAAATGATTCAGTAAAGCCCGAGAAGGGGACGATACTTCGCGATCTCGAATATCATTACAAAGTCGCACATTGCAAAACCAATTTTGCATGGAGCGATGAACACTAAATTCCATCGACAAAGCGACTGTACATTCAACGTAAAGATACCTCGTCTTTTACCTTACGGGCCGACGAGGCGTTCGATACGCTTTACACACACAACGTGTATGTCTACAAACGCGATCGAACCACTACGTTGTTGGGAGTTAGTCTAAAAAATATACATGCTGGTGAAACGCAGTGGTACGTTCCCTGCATTTAGCGATCACACACCAATGGCCAAAGGCACACGTCGCTACGTTCAGGTAAACTACAGTGATCTCCGCCATCGTAAGTCACGTCCCAACACCATGGCTCGCATTAGATGCTAATGGTCATCATGAAATTGTCATGCGTACGACAGGGGAAACACTTGTTCCATTTCTGGAACGGCAGACGAATCATGTGTTATGACACACCGCGGGGAGTTGAACGTATCAACATGCACCGTGCTTTTGCGCCAACTGCTTACGGCAACCTGGCCTCAGAACGTACCAATACGTTTCTTTTCTACGTAGTGGTCCGGTGGGCGGATGCTCCACATTTTGACGATATCAAAAACTCTAAAATAATATAAAGTGTCTCCGAAATTTAATGGTTATATGGTCCGTGCGCGACTGGTTCTGCAATGTCAATCCTCTACTCTAATACGAGGTGGCGACTCTTATAATTTAATCGGATCTTTTACGTGCGCTTTCCAATATGCATGTAGACCCGATCGTTCAACTATCCCGTCCACTTTAATCCCGCCTTAAGACAACGCGTTGCAATTCCCGCCTTAAGACAATGCAATCCGTTGTGATCCTCTCGCAACTCTAATCAAAATCGCGAATGCCTACACCGCACCCGGCAGCCGTATCAACTGCATGGACCACTTTTTTAGTGGTTCGTTCCAGCTGCAGCATGGGCGCTTGAAATGACGAAAAAGACTCGAACGCAAACGCGATCCTTTTTCTGCGCAACGCTAATTCAACGAACAGAGATCCAAAAGACTACTTTACATTTTGTGCAAAACAATTACGCAAAGTTTAAGCTCTTATAAAATTGAAATATCTTAAAAATTGCTTCAAGCAGCAATCAAAATGATATGTAATCTGAATCGCGACTATTTCATTCGCTACGCTACACTCTAAACAAACTATATTGAAATGAATGGAAATCGCGAATATCTGCGCGACGCTAACTTTGATCTCTGTTGAAAAACGACTAATGCAATACGCGTGGTTATTTTTGCAATACTACTGAAAATCGCGAACGTGCCTATCTCTGCTGACCGTTGGGGCGGCGAGGCCTGCCCATGTATACAACTAACTACTTCTACATACTACTACTACTTCTACAGACGAGTACAGTGACAAGATAGTAATGAATGAAATGACTTCGCATCCGAAGATGCGAGGCCATTGTAGTTGCCCTCTTGAGCGACAGTCTGTCGGGGCCATTTCGGCATATAGCCTCTTCTTTTTCTTCGGCGGTCCACCAAACATCTGAAACCCTAAACATGCTCGCAGTGAAAACGATCGACGATTCCCGAGACGAATTACAAGTTTCGGGAGAAGTCGATCGTTCCGCTGGTGCGCAACGTTTCGAAACCCTAATCCGCGCGCGTTCGCGTCCGCGTCCACGAAAAGCTACACGAGCGAGAAGAATCAAGCAAGAAGCAATCATTCGAACGTCATGCCTTGTTCGATTTCGCTTCGAGACGAAACTTCAAGCTCTTCCAGTGACTGACTATCGCGCGAATTCTGGCCTACCCGAAAGAGAAAGCGATAGCCAGCCCCGGCCCCTACCTACTTAAAACGAACATTCACACCAAGAAGGTAAGTTACCTACCTACCTAGCCCTAAATTTAAAAAATGGCAAAAGATACAAGCTCTCCAACACATTCGCAACACGGTCCCCAAACAGACGCCAGGGTGCAATATCCTAACACCTAGGGAGGACATCCCGGGACGCCTCCGACACCCTAACGTTGGAATCTCACACAAGCACACTCTACGGTACGTACCAGTTTTCCTGAAATCGACTGACAATGGTAGCGATCATTGCGAAATAAATCAGTAAATCAAAAAATCGGAATAACAGCTGAATAATATCGCACATTGTTATTTAGTAAATTAAGAAAGCAACTCGCGCGCGCACATTCCACGAACATGCATGTAGCATGTCACAGATCGGCAGGAATATGCGCTACTGAATCTACTTTAAACAACCGACACATTTCCACTGCCTAACAACACGCACGCATAAGTGGAAAATACGTCGTGCACGATACACTAACTATTGTCAGTCACCACACATATGATTAAAAGACAATATTCCATGTGCTCGTTGCTCTCACCCTCCCGAGTAGCACCTGGGCACGCGAGAGGATTCGAGCAACGAACAGGGAATCTGAATATCCTGCAAATCCTAACTAAAAGTGTCTGTTAGATATGATACGGGCTAATGTTCTTGCATTTTTGAAAAATGGCTCTACTTTGATTTTAAAATTTAATATTAATTTACAAATAAAATATTTTATTACCGATAACGATAATGGAATTATATTGTCGAGCAAGAAGAGAATGAAATGATTCTAATAATGATCTTCATTAGTTAATTTATTTTTTCTGACACTATGGAAATATTTAAAAACCCTCGGCTGATCCTTTCGACAAAGCAAAGTTTTGAAATAATGGGAAAGTACTCTACTAAATGTAAAGTACTCGTGAAATTAACATATGCAGCTTAAATTGATGTGCGTATTTGCTTTGTCTCAAGATTCTATCCGTCGCGAATCATCTTTTTGTCGTGGTATATCTAATACTTCCGGGCGAATGAAACTAATTTTAGAATATAAATGATAATCTCGATTATAAAACGCGTCTCTATCGTTATCTTTTAGCAAATTGGAGATCCTATTATCAAAAATTCCATATTTACAAAAAAACGCGACGTACAGAAAGACCCTACCTAGCTAGGAAACAGATTACTACCCGCGGGAACGCCTGGCGTTTCCACGGTCACTGTACTCGTCAAAATCAACAATGAAATCTAGCAGTAAGAAAGACAGTTGTTTGTTCACTTACTACTTGCTGGGGGGATGTGAAGCTGCGTTAGAGTCCTGGAATCAAAGAAGGAAACAAGATATTAAAAAATCTTAAACATTTTTGTCTCAATACAATTGATTGTAAAATTTTTCATTAATACATACGTTGAAAAGAAAATATTCAATAATAAAGTTTAATCGAAGAAATCTTGATACATTCTCTCCCCCTTGAAGAAAGCACGACACGTTGCCTCTCGATCTCATCGTCAGTCAGCTATCGATGTCGTCTTCCAATCATCATAGTCTTTCAATCAAGGTAGATATAGCCTCAGGCATCCAAATAACCCTACGAAAAAATTCGTAATCAGCTTTAAATTTAATCGAAAGTAAATTAATGATTAATTATAATTATTTTATTTATAAATAGTTTGAAAAGAAATGCTCAATAACAAAGTTTAATTGGGTCAATATATAGGTACTCACGTCCCATCCTGCTTGGAAACAACACGACTCGTTGCGTCTCGATCACGGATATCGATATCGTCTTTGAATCGATGAATTCTTTTCCCTCAGGCACTGTGGCAGAAAGAACAAATTCATTCATTTTAATCGACCAATTGTCAAAGGCTGGATCCGAATTAATAGGAATATACGAAATAAATAATTCAAATCGAATATTTATTAATTGTTCATTAGTTCATTTCGAAGAAAGATATTCAATAACGATTTAATTGCAAAGATAATTGGTACTCACGCTCACGTCCTCTCTTGCTTGAAGAAAGTGCGCCATGACACTACGTCACGCTTTCGATTGTCGAAAGCATTGATCTCGGCTACCAATATGTACCAAGATACTCTATCGATCTACCTACCAACGTACGACACGAACTCAAATACAATTGATCGTCGCGTCACAAGAGTAAATCTGAATTCATAGAAAATTAATAATTCAAATCCGATATTTATTAATTTTTCATTAACGGTATGAAAAAAGATGTTCAATAACACAGTGTAATTAGGAATATAATTTGTACTCACGCTCACGTCCTCTTCTGCTTGAAGAAAGTACGACATGAAAGACGTCTGGCTTTTGATTATCGAAAGCATTGATCTCAGCTACCAAGATGCTCTTTCGATCGAAGGATTCTTTTCCCTCAGAATCTGTAACAGAAACAACAAATTCATTATTTTGAATTAACAAACAATCGTAGACTAAATCAGAATTAATAATAATTATGATGATCGGCGATTCGGCGGTATGCAGCAAGTTTTCGGCCGGGCGGTCCGTGTTTACATGTGCTGTCTTTTCTACGTTCGACACTGTCGACGCGTCACAAAAAATAATATCCACAGTGGCGGCCAAAATAATAGAGCCGGTCAGCAAATTAAGTTGAATAACAATGACATTTCATTGCACTGCGTATTGTTTGAACTAATGACTTGTTGACGAAATAATAGCGTCTTGATTGACAATTTGAAACATACTGGCAATGACCGATACATGCGCCACATGTGTGATTACGGGGAACTAAAGAAAAAGTCGTCCATTTTGACTCTACTATAGGTGGCTATATCTTTTTGCCTCCACTGTATGTATGTTATAGCTACAGACCGAGAAAAAGGCAAAGAGTCGATGTCTTCATTAGATTCTGAGAAAACATAAAAATCTCCATAAAACTCCATAAAAAGGATTCATGAAAATATTTAAAAAAAAGGTTCGGAGGTTCGGTATTTGTGTTTTCGATGAACAACGCTAACATCGCGATTCAAAAATACAAGAACCGCGTGCGGTGATCTCAGAATCGTTTTTATTATGCCATAATAAATTTTATTAGTGAAATACCCGAAGAGCGGGAGAGAGGATGGGGGTAAGACAAGATACTATTAAAGACTGCCAGCTTTACGGAACAATTCATAACCTCACAAAAATTTTAATTCTTATAAATAACTTTTTATCTTTTATTCGCGGTTTGAAATGTCTATTTCAATAAAAATGAATGAAATTCATTTCTCATCTCTGCTCCTACAATTATATTATATTAATTCATCCACGTGATTCTCTTTCGAACTCTTTTTTGTTCGGAATACAATCGAGATCGAGAGTCAGCGCGTCGTGCTTTCTCGAAGCAAGAGAGAACGTGAGCGTGAATATCAATTATCTTTCCAATTAAACTATGTTAATGAACATCTTTTTTTTCAAAGCATTAATGAACAATTAATAAATATTTGACTTTGATTATTTATTTCCTCGGGTTTAGTCTCCGACGGTCGATCGATTGAAATTAAATGAGTTTATTCTTTCTGTTACATAGCCCTAAGGATATAAAATATGTTGAGCCCGTTTATCTGGACGCCTAATGCTGCCCACCTTGATGACAAAATCGACGACATCGATAGCTGAGATCGAGAGCAATGTGTCGTGCTTTCTTCAACGGGGAGAGAATGTAAGTACAGCCTACAATGCTTTTAATTGATTATAAAAAATCAGGTCGTTTGGTACAATTATAAAAAAGTTATTCTATTTTAAAGGGCGTACGAATACTTTTTACACTCACTGTAAATAACATTTACATTCACATCTTTTTATATGCCAATGGAATTGTACGAATCGATTTTAATAACTTTTTGTTTTATTTTTTGATTTCAGGACTCTAATGCAGCTTTTCGTCCTCCCAACAAGTAATGAGTGAAAGAACAATTTCTTATTGCTCTATTTCTTTCGTAGATCATTTTGACAAGTACAGTGACCGTGAGAACGCCTGTCTTTTTGTATGTTGCGTTTTTTAGAAGATAGAATGTATGTATTCATTAAATTAACATCGCGAATAATAATGCACCGGTCACGTTTGGTTTTTTGATACGCGTGTTGTAAAAATGTTTTACGGATTGTCTTTGGATCAACTATATAGGAGGAAGAGGTCCATAATCGAATGCAGCTTGAGACGGTCTCGTCGCCAGGCACTTCGAATGCGAAAATGGCAGTGCTCGCAATAAATCAGCTCGCGTTAGGCCGCAATAAGGGGGGCTAGACTGCAGATTGGGGGTGCCGGGATACTGGCACCCTCAATTTCGTAATTTTATTTCCGAAAAGTCGGCCTTTAGTGCCCTCTATTTATCTGGCGCCGTGAATCGTTACGGTTGTTAGCATGTCGATACCTTGAGGGTATCGTGGACGACGTTACGTCGTCGCTCGTCTATGACTAATTCCCTCATTTCCCGGTCGAATTCGTTCGGCGGTTTCGTCCTTGCCAGAATTATCAGGGAGGGCACCCTGCCATTACCGTTTACGTTCCAATCCGTTCTTCTGGGACAAGTCTTGGGACCGCTAATTATTTCGGGCGAAAGGACCCAACCGGCCACCGCGTAATGACAATGCCGGCGAACGGACGCCCTATTGAAATCGTGTTATTAAAATAGGTGGGCCTGATGATACCTTTCTCTTCGCCGGTCCACTATACTTGACTATCAGCTCCAATATGATCGCGAACCGTTAAATTGCTTCGCACATCCGTAATGAGTTATAGAGCGAACAACGTGTCGTAATTATTCGCACGGAAATCGTAGCTCTAACGACATCCTACGACGACGTGATTTTGTTTTGTATCTATTTTACGCAAACGGTGACCTGTTCAATGAATGAACACAGGGTAAATGGGCCTTATGTCTAGACTGCAAATCTATATGGAAAATAATTTCCTGTATCGATTGTAAGAAATCTTTTTAACACTTACGGTGACTAGTTCAGTGAATGAACACAGGGTAAATGGGCCTTATTTTTGGGCTGCAATCTTCATGCAAAAATGTTCTGTATCAATTGTAAGAAATAGAATCCATATAAAAAATTCTTTTCTTTTTCATTGATCTTAATATGTAGATTGACGGTGTATGACATATTAACATCCTTAAATTCTTTTAATACTTTCATTATTTTCAATTTCACTTACTGAATCGTTATCATAAATGCATAAAATTAGCAGTCTACTCCAACCTCTATCGAATAAACATCCTTGCTGAAAACCAATTGCTGACGAAGAAATATCTACTAATAAATTTTCACAATGAGTAACCTATTCCTCAATTCCCATGTGTAGCATCGTGTCCCGTACATTGAAAAACATTTAGAAAATAGCATATTAATAATAACCTTCAAGGTGGTTGACTGATGGCCTTGAATGGCTAAATGGCTAAAAGACTAAAAATAACACTTATGATGCCATCTTTGCGGTTGAAAATTCAGTACTTCTATTGTACAGTTCTATAATAAGTTTGTTTGTGTCGATATCATTCACTGGAGTACATATCTCTGTTCTTTCAATAGAAATTGATGTTCATTCCATGATGCCCTCAGGGATAATAAATAGTATCTTTTGCTACATCAAGTTACATTTAAATCATACGTTAAAGGGTTGAAGGGGAAAATAAATTTTTGATTTTGTATAAATATCGCAGTCTATTTATAAGAGTATGTAGACCTGATTTTTTGTAGAAAAAATAATTTAATACCAAAGGAATAGTAGTTTATTCATTAGTATCGCTAAGAGTTTTAACACTTTAGTGTGCCTGGTTTACAAAGTATATGAAAACTTACTCGCTTATTAACGTCATCCTCTACCCTTAAACAGCTGTTATCGAACTTCCTAATCCCTATTAGTTTATTCATGACGTTCATCAACGGTATCAACCTTCTTGTTTTTCCTATAGCCATATATGATTACTAGTTACTACCTGTGTTTGTTGAGTTATGCGATCGAATACGTAGTACCTCCTATTGTATAAAGTATTGTACAATACCATGTTATTTCATGTTGCAAAGACAGAAAGGTTAAAGAGACACACATGATATAGGTACACCCCTGTTCAAAACTACATGGACATAATTTATTTTAATAGTGTCAATAGTAATAGTGTTCATTTATCTCTTGAATAAATAAATGTTTATCCGTTAGCTCCTATACTGCATTATATTCTTATGCATAAGACGGTTTATAAGTATACAGTCATTGTTTTCTGCATTAACCGATTTCGAGATTTCGATGAAATTCTAATTCTAATAACATCAGAATATGCTCCACTCAATACCATTCAAGCCTCCGCCGAAACATTTTTTGCTACGAGTAACAATAGCAAGAAAATCAAGATGTCAAAATCGGATGGGACACTCTGTATATCTTTCCAACGGTATAAATTTTGTTTGCGTAATTCTCATCCTATAAAATTTTGTAGCTAAAAAACAAAATGTGTCCCTTCTAATATCACAAAAAGAGACTGAAGTCGTTTGAACTCATTATGAAAACGTTATATCGCTTTAAAATATGTACCGAGACTTTTTTGACAGTATAAATATATTCATGATACGCGCTGTAATAACCAGACTTTTTCCAATCGCGTAGCCATCGATGGAAAAACGGTCGAGGAAAATGGATTTCTATCGGAAAGTACGTGTAAAGCAAGAATCGACGGATATCGATTGGCAGCGATTAATTTGTGAAATTTCGGTGAAAACGCGTCGGTAAGCGACGTTGAAGTCCTAATTTCGTGTTTACGGTATCGAATAAAGCAAAAGAGCGGAAGCGGCGCGGCGAGTCCGTGCATTTTCACCCTAAAATTTCGAACGGCGTGACACACGCTAATGAAATACACATAGCGGCGGGAGCTGGGCGCAACATGTACAAGCATTAACAGTTTTTTACGCGCATTTTTACACCGGCCGCCTTCAAAGTCGGCACACGGTACAACGCTGAAATTACTGGCGCTCGAGCCCCTCGGGGTAGGGGAACGCGAACCGTCGGGTTTTGAAATACGACAAACGCACGTGTGTTGTCCATGGGTAAATGTTGTTTATACACCGAGTTGTACGGGTGTTGCTCGCCGCGTCGGCACAACGTGGTTCTTTGATGAGGAGAGACGAGCCGTACAAGAGTCGTAAGCTTCACACGACCGCACAGCCACGGCCAGACCGAGGGTAACGGGGCGAGAGATTGGCGTATAAACCGTGGTGGCAGCATAGTCAAGAACACGCCGTCTGATACGTACGCCAAACATACTCGCGCACACGCTACGCCACATATGTACGTCTATACATCTGCCTCGAAAAGTACGCGTGGCTGTGTGCAACCTGTAAAAAATACCCGTGTACATGATGACACATTGACATCCGCAGAGTTCTCCAGTGAATTATGCACACGTATAAGTCTCGATACTTATAAGGGTTGAATAAAATTGGAGACGGGTGACGTATCGTTCGCGGCACACGAACAAATCTCCCACCCGCGCGAATCGCCAGATGTATTTGAAGGTACAGACGCGGAAACAGAAACAGTGGGATGGGAAGGTATAATGTCTTTACTACACACCCAGAAGCCAAAATCTTTATTTATTATCCGTCCGTATCGCATGCCAAATTCATATCCATATGAATCACATCCTTTTCGGATTTCAATTTATTTTCACATTGTATAAAGAGTAAAATATTTTCATTTAGACCCTTGCACCACTATATTTTGTGGTTATAGTGATTAAAAATTCTTCATCGTTCAAAATTTCATGGGACGATGCCTGAGATCATTTGAAACAACTTTTCCCTTGGCGAAAATGTTCCACGCGGCTTCGTTAACCCTTATACAATCCTCAGAAATAGTTGCGTAAAAGATTGTATCATACTCTCTCACCTATTTTTCCTTCACACTTTAAACTAATAAACTTTGCTTCATTTATCACATCACATTTTAGAGAAATACATCTCATAACACAGATAAAGAGGGACCAATCATTTTATAGTATGTAAAAATAATAAATGGTTGAATTTTCACCCAATGGAACATATGAGGGTTGAGTTAGTAACGAAAAACACAGACCAATCAGAGCGCAGCAATAGCGGGCGGATTTCGGATCGACGTCAGATTCCGGTGAGGGTGGCATTGACATTGGCTGAGCCGGAATTTGTCCCCTGTAGCAGCGCTCTGATTGGCCTGCGTTTTTTGTTAATATCTCCTTAATAAAGCCGCGGAGAACATTTTTGCAAAGGAGAGAGTTGTGGATAATATTTAGCATGTTGTACATACAGGTAGTGATGGGATCTGAAACACTTCGAATCACTTCCAACATAATTCGAAATTTAGAATTCATGAAAATCTTGGCGGTCTTGAAACTCAAACCAGACCTAATCCATAAATTTACAAGTAAAGTTTTCTGTAATTATCGCGTAAATTAAAGCTGGCTGCCAAAAACTTTAAAGGGAAATGTTGTTTAGAATGGTGATCTTGACAACATATTTCCAGGTCAGTGAAATCGGAAAGGAGGTAGCTAGCTTAGGTAGCAAGCAGGTCGACAAGCTTACCAGTCTCAAAAGTTTTCATCAAAACTTTCAAGAGTTTCAAGAGTTTCAAGAATTTGAAGACTCAAGAATTTCAAGACTTTCAAGAATTTTAAGATTTTCCGACTTCGAATAAATATTGAATTGATTTGAAGTTCTGTGGTGATTAATTTGCTTGAAAACTTACAAGACAGAGTATTGTATGCCCATCACTACATACAGGTATGCCCGAAAGTATAGTAATAATGGAATAAAAATGTATATTTATCAGGTTTTCCTGCAAGACTATCTTCAATATAGGCTCACATAAAAAAATTGTAAAATGCAACTTTTAGTATTTTTTCTACAATTCCGATCTATTGCAATTTTTGAAAAAATTTCTTTTCACATCCTGTAGTAAACTAATTGCTCTAACTTCCCAAAAAAGTTAAAATCGTGTAGTACAATATTAAAAAAGTTATCGTCTTTTTTAGAGCGTCCGAATATTAATTCCGGCAACTGTAAGTAATTTTCAAACGATCTTCATGTTGCTTAACCTTTGTCCGTAATGTACACATCTGTGCGCGACCCGTAAAAGATATTCGTGTATACGATGACACATTGACATCCGCAGAGTTCTCCCGTGAATTATGCACGCGGATAAGTCTCGATACTTATAAGGGTTGAATAAAATTGTAGGAGGGTGACGTATCATCGCGGTACACGTACAAATCTCGTACCAGCGCAACCGTCAGGTGTATTTGAAGGTACAGACGCGGAAGCAGAAAGAGTGGGACACAAATGAAAATAGAGATGAAGAGAGAGAGAGAGACAGAGTGAGAAGGAGGGTAACAGAGGGAACGACTACTCTTCTACTCCATTGCGGATCCCGAGAATCGCGTCTGCCAAGGCGTAAAACACGGGTGCCTCGTGAGTTCCCGTGTAATTTGTATTTGTCGTTGGGATGCGCGTAAAAGCGGATTCCGCGTAGTAGACATGACGTCGCCGACGACGTGGAACGCATTTTCGTCCTGATGTACGACACCTGGCGTATGACAGTCGTGATTTATCAGCTACCGAACATTTCGCCGTTCCCGCGAAAAATGGAGACGAGTTCCGTTTGAAATATATTTCTATAAAACAGTGCGCGTCTATCTTTCCCAATGTTTTTCTCCTTTTTCATCGCCCACGCCCCTTCCCCGGAGCTAACAAATTGTTTTTAATACTTTCGCTCCGAAATCATTTAACGTTTAACAAGAGAAGATTTATTTGCGAACACGCGATTCAGGGGAATATTGTTACGCTTGAAACGTGTTTCATTTTGACGATGTTAGAGCATATCGAAGGCTGCACGATTAAATATTTATAATGATTCATCTAAAAATACCTTGTGAAAAAATAATACTAGTGGAATACGGCGGGCACACCAATTGTCGATAACACTGAACTATATTATATCAACATTACAAAATGTAATGCTCGATTAAGCTTTGTTAATGGTACAGTTTAATAGCACCGACAAATCGAAAATATGTTTTCTTTTATTCTTTATTTTGTTATATCTTTTCAGTAAAACATACCGACGTGAAATTTAGAACAGAAGAAAGATTAGAAAGATTTATTTTCAACACATTAAAATCATTAATGAAAGAAAGAAATTTCTATTTAGCTTCTGTAAATTGCAAGTAGTGTTTTGTTATAAGTTTTCAGTAGAACGTACCTAGGTGAAATTTAAAACAGTAGAAAGATTGAATCGATTTATTTTCAATACATTAAAATCATTAAAATCGTAAATTGCAAGCACTGTATAAAATTTATACCGTTAGTTTATTGTAATAAGTAGCTGAATGGGTGGGAGTATATACAGTGCCATCAATGTTCCATAGATAAACAAATGGTGGAAGACAGTGATGTCTACTAAATATAACATCAAAGCGCACAAATTGTTTGTGACGAATGCAGCAAAAATATCTTGAAAAATCTCCTTGACGCCATAGACGCTTATTTATCATTATTATTTGCGGATCTTTATGCATTTTCCAATTTTTGTTGACAAATATTAAGAAAGTGGAATGAAATGAAATCCTATTTTTAATGGAAACAACCTTTGTAGATCTAAAACAAATAAAAATTGTACAAAATTCTATCGAATTTTATATTCCATCCTTTTTCGAACATTTTCACAAGCCATAAATGCATAAAGATCCGCAGTCTAATTATTATTATTCAGTCAATATTAGAATGGTCAGAAAATGTATTTCTTGAAGTCAGGTTCAAGAACCCGTAGTAGTTTGCGTTTGGAAAAGTACCTTGTAGTGCGAGGTTCAGAAACTCGCCGTATTTAGCGGATTTCCGTTGTTAATGTTTTTTCCCATCTAATAGACAGCGAGCGTGTCCCGTTATTCGGTTTCCGATATTCGTAAGAACGTGCCGGGGAGGCAAGATTACGCTTTGGTCAATTAATTCGCATAATAAGCGCGTCGTGTTTCTGTCCGCAAGTAGCGTGAAACAGTTAGGATCGGCTGTCATGATAGGTTTTCATGTTCCAATGGTTTCTCGGGTATGGGGAGTCGACGTATTGGTCGAGAGTGCGGGAGGCGATGTCTAGCGTCGAATGAGAGACGGGCATCGTGTTGAAAGCAGACGGCCGAGTGACGAGACGCCAGGACTTGTACCGTCACAGACGGGATGTCGTCTCCGATTACACACGGCTCTTCCGAAATTCTGAGCGAAGTCGAGAGTGACATATTACCCTCCTGTTAATTCCGAACTGGAACGGTATTAATGCACGGTGAATAAGATCGACGTGGATTTTTTACAATACAGTTGCACCGTTCTCTGCAAACTCTCCAGGAAATTGATCGCTTACAATCTCCGACCGAAAAATTAACACCACTCACCTAGTCAAACTTTTCTCGTACTTTTTGCTTTTTAGCTATGTATAAGATTTCATAGGATGAGAATTATGCAAAATATATACGGTGAGTGCAAAAAGTATTCGTACGCCCTTTAAAATAGAATAACTTTTTTATAATTGTACCAAACGACCTGATTTTTTATAATCAATTAGAAGCATTGGTTTACGAAATGCCACGCAAAAAAGATTTTCCAAAAATTACAATTTACAAGGTTCCATAAGAAAATAAAAAAAGCATTTTTTAAAACTTTTTTATTTAGGCTCTCAACCCTCATCCGTCCCTCGTGTCAATTTGACACAGTTTTCCCGAAATAAGTTATACTGTTCTGTTATTTGTAGGTAAGTTGTTTTGTAGGACTTTTATTTTTTTAATGCAAAACATATAACCGCAAAAACCTAAGATATAAATGTTAACTCATCGATTTGAATGAAAAAAAAATCGAAAAGTAACTGTTTGACTTGTTATTTTATCGATTTTTTTTATCACTGTGTCAATTTGACACCATGATAAATTTCAACTGCGTCAATTTGACGCCATATATTCAATGTTTATTTCTCATGATTTGACACAAAAAAACATGGTTCACTCAATAACAATCGGCTTAATCGTCACACGTAACTTTAATAAACGCGTTGTCTGATAGAACAAATTTGTTTCTACACCTCCATAATAATGTTAACTAACATCCATTAATAAAAACAACGATACTCTTGAAAACACTGTGATTTTTAACAACTGAACGAATTTGTAAGTTACTGTAGATGAAATGGGAAAAATCGAACACATCACACTTTTCCATTCAAATACTGATATACATACGTGTATACCATAAATCAAATTATAAAAGAGAGAATAAATGAATATTTTGTATCGGAATATTAATATTGCGCGCGGAATTAGTTTAATTTATCATATAATGTGTGCTATTAAATTACAATTGTGATGTCGGTATCGCAGTATCGCAAACACGTGTTAAAAAGCGAAGCGACATATTTTGGTTTATTTTAATTACATTAGTAATAAATGAAAATTATGGTTCTTCGCATGCAGTAAATTTATAAAAAACTGACAGAAATGTGTTTATTTTACTGGTACACTTTGCGAAGAATCTCTTCTCCATGAATTTCAAAATAGTCAGATAAATGAAGAGCTAGAAAAATGTAAAATTTGGATACGACTGTACATTTATAAGTGAACAAAGTATGCTTCTTAAGTAAATCTTTTATATGTGGGGTGCGTCAGATGTTTTATAACTGAGATAATAATTTTACAATTGCTAGACTGCGCCTTTTATGCCTAAGCGTGACCATAGAAATTATAATCAGCAAGACAGAAAGATACTGAAGAGTTATTATAGTACTGCATAATCTTCTATTTTGTTATCTATTATACTATATCAATTATTCAGTATAACAAAACATTTTTTGTAATTGTTTTTTACTGAAATTTATATTATTTCCTTTTGCAATAATGTTTGAATAGTTTGCAAAGAGCTGATTTTAATTTGATAATTAATGACGTATAATGTTTTCCATTTGCAAGACACTGGAACGTGTTTAACAATCTTAAAAAGAAGAAGATTAACAAGGTTTAATGCGATGTCGTTACATTTACTGTTGCACAAAGTCCAGTTCGGATTAAAGATTTTTTATTCCTTTTGTAAAATTTATTTTATGGATATTGCATGACTAATGACTACACCCATATGAACGTAGAATGATGTCATGCAGGTATTAACAGTATTTACTCGTTTTTTCTGAGGTAATAAAACAATTTCTGAATATGTGTTGTGAATTCATTCTGAGAAGAGGACTTTTTGTCTTAAAGCTATTTGCTAGTTTAGTCTTCTATTTCATTGCTCATTCTACAAACAAAAATATATACAATAAATCAATGACGATGTCCTTTTTTGGACCTTTTTGTTAGTTTTCAATATTTTAATTAAAATGGCTTCATATTGAATAAATTGAATAATAAGATATAATTTGAAAATATGATATTAAATATATAAATGAATTATAATGACGATGTCCTTTTTTGGATCATTTTGTTAATTTACAATAGTTTTAATCAGAATAGATTTATGTAGAATAAATTGAATAATAAGACATAAACTGAAAACACGAGGTTAAAAATTATTTTCGATTGATTTCTTCTACAAAACCTAATAGTTTATATTTCCCCACAAACACTATATAAACAAAACTTAATATTCTGGTTGTCTTACATTTTTGTAATTTTGAATATTCATATCTATATTTGATCATCGATATTGTTAATTCCTATATGTTTAGATAACAGAAGTTCCAGTTGATTCTTAATAGGTTATCAGAATTTAATCTGTAATCCAAAGATATGTTTAAAACCAAACTGTAACTGTAAGATCTGTTTCATAGATAACAAGCAGTACAATTGATTAAATAATTTCTTCACATTCTCGAAATCTAATAATGTAACCTGTGACCTTTAAGGTAAATAATGTTTTTATGTAAATATACTTGAGGATCTATGTTAACTTATTAATGCCAACTACTTTTCCAATAATACATTAACATTATCACTTTCTTAATGAATAATGGATTACAATTTTAATAGTACATTTTAATGCCTAACATACTTTTTGGTATATTTTTAATATATCAAAGGTATATCTTTTAAGTGGTGTAACTCGTTATTGTAATAAAAGTTTTAACCTAAGGATTCCTTAAATATCAGTATCAAGTGTTAAAAAGTTAAACTTTATAATCGATCATTTATAAAAACGATCTCAAAGTACTTTAGTAACTCAATTCTGTGATATAACAAATCTTTATATTTACTGCATCTGCTTTAATAAGATTTATTGGATTGAGGAAAATGTCAAAGAATCACATTAGTAATCGAGCTGTATCTTTTTTATTACTGTGCATTTGAGTAATGCTTTCAGAATAAGTTTGACTCATCGTCAATACATATATCAAAGTGATTTACAGAGCTATTACAAGAGAACGATTAAAGGATTAGTCAGTTTAATTGCTTTTTTACATACCGTATATTCTGCAATTTACATTCTTTTCACAGTTCAATTAGTTTGTATTTATTTCATAATGATCTGTAACAACCTTTAAGATCTACGACAGTTAGCATAAAGTCATATTTAAAGCTCATTTATCAATAATTATCCTTTTGTTGATCGTAAGATTGTTCTATTATAATTACTCGGTAATTAGATCATTAGTTCGGAGTAAAATTTCACTCTTGAATTTCTTTCTTTCCAATATTAATTTTTCTCTTTATTGCTGTAAATACTCGACGTTCCAACAATTATTTATTAAAAGGGACTTCAAATTTTATTTAGATTTTTTTAAGGCCTGGAATATAGCCAGACCCAGTATGCAGTCGATCAAAATAAGTTTGCAGCTGGAGGATTAAATCCTACATTTATAGACACAATTAGATCCTATTTGAATCTTTATTTGGACAAGTCAGTAACAATCCAGTTCACTGGTTTCCATAAGTTCCCTGCTTGTTGTTAATTATAAATCGTCTTCTATACATGGATGAAATGCTATGTGGTACAAGATTGAAATTGATAACCCGTTGTTCGAATAACAAAACTCGATGTACTCTAATAATTATAATAGCTGTCTATCCTACTTCGATTACTTTCAAATAACATGAGCAGTTACAGAAGTATTACAGCTATCGTGGCTTCTTACATATTTTATGGCTAGACTGCGGATGTTTATACATTTATAGAAAAATTGAGTAGATGAAATTTAAAATTGTAGGAAAATTTAAAAAATTGAAATATGTCAATGTTTTATTCATCTGTTAAAATTATTAATGGAAGAAATAACATTCTATTCGGTTTCTATTTTGCAATTTTTATTTTGCGTAAAGATCCATATTTACAATATTTATGAAATAAAGAATAATTACAATACATTTTAACCTATGGTACATAATTTTCTTGTTACATATTATTAATAAGTATCATTACTGATATAAGATTGAATACATATATTCCTATCAAATTGACGTACATTATTTATTATCTACAATAATCTATATCCTATAGTATAAAACGCAGGTTATTAAAGAAATAAAAGCTACATATGTTAATCCGTGAAAATGATAATTCTTCTCACATATCATTTTACCCTTGTTACATTCGAGTAAGATACTTACTAAGTTAGAATAAATAAGATAAATACTTTTTTGCCAGCTAATCACTCATGCCAGTTGATAACACTTCTTTTCCTACAATACGAAACATTAAACGATAGCAAAAATGTTTGCGGACGTTGCAGTATAATCTTCTTCGAAACATACACACATGCACATAAAATACATCTATGTACTATGTATATGTATAGGTATATTGCATGTTCAAACAAATGTGAAATCTTTTACCACTTCTCTGTAACTAGATTACGGATTTTATGCATTTATGACTACACTGCAAAATAAAAATTATCTGGATTCATTACAAAATATAGGAACTACATGTACATTTATTTCTTTTCTTAATCATTTTAATAAATCGAACACAATATTACAGTACTTTCAAATTCTTTGAATACTTTCGCTGTTTCAAGTTTTATTTATATGACACTTTTATTCATTTGCATGACAGAAACGAGTCGCTACAATCTAAAACAATAAGAAGATGAACTCCTCTTTCGAACTCCTAAAAGGACACACGAAGTAAAGATACATATAAATAAATAACTGCTATTTCTTGCAACAGAGATGCAGAAAATTTTCATTTCGCATAAAACCTCGTAGTCCAGTCAAAGCAAAAGATCCCGTATGCAAAGATGTATGAACATTGTATGTAGATATGTACAGTTTACGAGCACAACCGATCACACACTCTCCAAACCAGAACAACCCATTTATTGCAAAGATGTATGAACATTGTATTAAAAACATTTACTGGGTGAATCCTGAATTATAGTTCTTCCGCTAACATTTATCGAGTAAGGCAGCTAATTACCCTGTACCTACCCGTTCAAAACACGTCTCAGTCAGTATCTTGAACAGCCCCGTCTCTATAAAATGTCGAGACCGTCTATTTCCTCCGTAGTAACGTAGGTCGAAATTTCAGCCGATCGTGAACGTGTCAAGATTCATTTTGTTTTGTTCAGCCTTTCTGGGAGCTGTCGGAAATAGGGTTCTGGGGTGTTTGTTTCGAAAACTGCCGCCTTTGAAATATTATGTATCTTCGACGGAGATCGACTCGGTCGTTCGACTTTTATCATGCATCATATCGGGAACCTAACAATTATAAGTCAGCGAACGAACAGTAGTCACGAATCAGGATGTCCATTTGTTTCTGACCGGCGGACTAACGGAACGCGTGTATATCGTCGCCTAACACGCTACCTACCACGTTGACAACGAACGTTGTTTGCCGGCTTGAATGAGACGCGCGACGGCCGATACTTATCTCCGGACCCTCGTCCGCTCTGCACCTTCCTATCTTTCATCGCCGGGGGACAATAATTTAGACCGAAGGTTTCACTTTTTACGCGATCACCGACCCACGGATATCCGTGCTTGTTCAATCTTCAAAATCTGTTGTTTAACCGTATACGCTACACGCCTGTAAAGTTTCCGGGCCGCCCGATCGACGCTGATACCGTTCGCCATTAGCTGTTTCCGACAGACTAATTTTATTGAAAACATCTATTCACGGTGCACAGAATCTGCTATTTTCCTTTCGAAGGTATTTGGAAAATCACCACGTACGGAATTCAAAATTTTATCTGATAACATACGTAGACGTAGTTACAATTAACCTTCGCAAGATTCTCAGAGACCAGCTTCAGACTTTTAAAAGAACTTTTATATGAATAGAATTAGATCTGTTTGTTTACTTTTTATCCTGTGTTATTCTTTATCCCTTTATTAAAAACGAGGCTATTTATGATATTTATTTGTCGGGGTCTAAGAGACCCCACCTTACTATTTATGTGTTATTTTATTTGTTAACCCTTGCGAGGGTTAACAAACTTTAATACAATACGCAACTTTATCTTATTATACCACACGTACAATATCATAAACTGTCAAACTCTGCTCGATTATTACTAGACTGCGGATCTTTATGCGTTTATGGCATCTGAAAATTTTCAAAAAAATGTTAGAATATTATATGGTACTATGTACCACTGAAAATAAGAGCTTATCCACTTCATCCAATTTATGTTTATCCGCAGTCTAATTATAACAAGCGAACGAGACAGCCGTCAACGTTACATATGATACAAATGTCTACATACATATTTCCAACATACTTATTATCTAAAAGTTCCGTGTTTTTTATGCAAATATGATCTTACTGTCAGCAAATGACTCAATCAAACCAATCAAGCGTATCATTGTAATTACTCAGATTTCCAATGTGGAAAATATTTCCATTAACGATAGACACAAATGTGATGACAAGACTCATACATGACAAGATTCATAACTGTTTTCAGATTCTTCTGTCTCCAAAGTTCGTATTTTACACATAAATGCATAAAATTTAATTGCACATCAGATTTATATGCATAAAATCTGACCCAGTGTGTACTCTGTAATTGAAGAATATAAACGACCGAAAAATTAAATTTTTTCGCTATAATCGACATTCCATATCTAACAATTTCCGTGGTTTTATTACATATTATGTATACATATACTAATAAATAAAAAAAGCTAATTATAAGGTGAGTGTCCGGGTTCACAAAATTTAAAAAACACTGTTCACTTCTCCATATAACTTCCAGATTGGCATTCAATAAAAATAGCATAAATAAGTATAAAGAACGTCATGTTTACATACGCAAATAACCTCGGTAACCTCGCTCCTTCGAGATAGACATATCTCGAACGCAACAAACTCTTCAATTACAAAATAAACACACATCGATCCCGCTTATACCAGAAAAGTTTATGAAACCGTTTCCCAGTAATCTCAGCCAATTACCGTATGTACAGTAATTACTAATATAACTGTTACAAATTTCGCGAAAATCACGCGTAATGTAACTAATCGTTGGGTAGTACGCGAAGTGCGAGAAGGTTACGTAAAGGTCTGTGGCGATCGAGCGCGAAGTGAAATCCGTTACGCGGAGCCGGTCATGTGATAAAATTCGAAATCAATTGGCCGTGCGATTAAAAAGTAAGACACGCGGCGGTCATACCGTCGCTCGTCAATCTCCTAAATCATAGACGTCAGCGGCGGCGATAGACAGCCGTGCTATCCGCGGCTGGCGAAACGGAGGTGAGCAAAAGACCCGGGGATAAATGGGCTGGTAGGAGTGCGGGAGAGGGAAAGTGAGCGACGAGAAGAGAGCGAGAGAGATGGAGTGAGAGAGTTGGAGGGGTTGGAGGGGAAAGAGGGTGAGAAAGGAGAACGTTGCCGCAGCGACGAGTGACAGGCGGACGTAGTGAGAATGACACACTCGTTTCCATTTGAGCAATTTCAGCACGACACGAGGCCGAGACGCCGCGCCGCAGCGACCACGGTTGTCTTGCCGTCAGGGGGAAGAAAGTCGACGAAACGCCAGGAACAAAAGAGACGGGACAGGGTCTGTGGGGTGCGCGTGCTGTCACCTGCATTGTGTTGTTGCTTGTGCCTTCTCTCGTTTCCTTCTTTCTCTTTCGTCTCGGACAGGCTGGCCTGGTCTTCTGCGTCCTCCTTCCCCTTTCGTTCGCTCGTTCTCTTATTGTCAACCTCCGTCCGTTCTCCTCCTCGTCCCTTTCTGGAGCCAGCCTCTCTCTCACTCTCTCTCTCTCTTACCATCTGGTCCTCCTCTGGTGGCTATGCTTCTCGTACTCCTCTTTCTCGGTCATCCTCCGCGCTTGTCTCGTTTCCATTCTCTCTATGGCCGCGCGACTCGGCGCTGCGCGCAGGGGTACAATAGCCACCGGCGGTGTCCCTGTGTCACGACGCGGAGTATGCCTAATCACCCTTGGGCAGCCGTCTGCTATTGAGATGTTTAATTAACTCTATTGTGATTCTCTTTTAGATCGCGATTCGTGCCGTACTCCCGATTATTGTCAACGGGACACCGACGCCAGAGGCGTCTTATCCACCAGGAATCACCGGGACTCTTTGTATCTTTGATCTCCAGTCCTCGCCGCGTGTACCACCGCCACCGCGCACCGCCACGATTTCGATTGAGTTTATTCAATTAATTTCTCTGTTCGAAACAGTGCGATGGAACGGGGCTCTCTCTCTCTCTCTCTCCCTCCCTCTCTCTCTCTCATTCGTTCCCGGTATTTAGGGTTACTCGTCGCGATTGTAATAGTGCAATCTCGAATCAAATATATTACAGTGGCTAATCAAATTATTAGAGTCACCTGTGTATCAGGTTATATTAATCTATTTCAGTGGTGAATCTCATTTGTGATATTTTCTGAAGAGGAATCCATAAATTAGAATAAAATAGCGATTCTTATGAAATAAGAATTCCATTGAAAAGAATAAGATTTTAATATTCTAATATTCTATGTGTTCTAATATTCTAACATTCTACAGATTCTAATATTCTATAACATTCTACAGATTCTAATATTCTGTAACATTCTATAGATCTAATATTATTTAGTATGCTATAGGGAGCGTAATTAACACGTTCTGTGCCACTGATGGTATGCGTTAAACTTCAGACCGCGTGTACCACTGTGTGGTGGTACACACTGACATATTTATTTAATGCGCTAAAAAAAGATATTTTATAACAACTTTAAGACTGCAGAATATATTCCCACCAAAAAGAATGAGGCATTATAAAAACTTTAGTATAGAACAAAGCAAATGGTCTGAATGAAAAATCGAGGAAAAACAGGTCGTTTTAGGACCTGTTCCATTTTGGTTGAGATTCACAGTATGGAAACAGTACCACTTAATAAGAGTTCTCATATAAGAGTTCTATAAAATCGAACTAATTTATTTAATGAGACGAAAACTGAACAGTAAAGATTTATTAAATAGTGATTGGTGTTTCAACCCTCTTTAGTTTTTAGTAATTCACTCGATATATTCAAACAAAAATAAAGTAATTTAAAATATTTTATATCTGGACATATGATTACGTTTGCTATTAATGAGTGTTTATTTTTCTAAGCATAAACGATTAAAATGAATAACCAATTAAATTGTTACTGGTCGAAAGTCGACAAAGTTGCACGTTGGTCGCAATGTAAAATCTTTTAAGAGATGTTCACGTTCATCTTGTAAGACGAGCTGGTGTTTCCGTTCAAGTAGAGTTCCACAGGTACACAGTTGCAAGGCTTTTGGGTCCAGGATAACGACCGAATTGGGCTTGGATCACCTGGTCGTCTCAATAATATTTTACTCTGTCCGCAACAGTATTTTTAGGTTTTTATGGCACGGACGAGAGGCACCGCCACCATAATGCCCCTCAAGTACATGCAATTGCATTTATTGTTTAATTGTGGACGTTCCCGAGAAGAGTACGTAGTAAAAATACCGTTCATCTTCAAGAAGTAGAAATACTACTGCTGCAATGGTTAGTCATACTCTTCACCATATAAACACGATTCATTTCTTTTTTAAGCGTTTAGTGAATCCACGAAAGTTTGACAAAATCGATTTATTTCATGAAATAGAAAATGAAATAAAGTCAATAAATGAAAGTGTTAAAAAAGCTCAAGCTGTCGGGTCCAATTTTGAAAAAGTTATTCGTTTTAAAAAAGTATACGAATACTTTGTACTAGTTTGTACACCCACTGAATTTTTTTTCTTCATACATTGCAGATAAATCATATTATATTCAATTACTGCAACCAAAATTATTATTTTGCACAACTAGTTGCAGATATTGCGGGTTGTTTCTTCACTTCTACCATTTTTTTATTATTCTAAATAGGACATAATTATAAATCATTATATGTGTACAATAAACACAAAAATATTTTAGATGGTGTATTTCTCATATCTGTACTTTTGTACTTTTGTACTGGTGTACTTTTTCATATCTGTTGCGTTTCAGTCTCAAATATATCAAGATTTTATTAACGAATTATTTTAATATCATATTGTAAGATGTAACAATATAAATAATACTATGGAATATTTATATAACGTTATTTAAATATGTATATACAGTAGATATGGCTGAGAATGACGTATTTATATATAAAATATGTATCTACCTACGTAATTGTGACTTCTAAATATGCAACAATCTTTTTTAACTATCACCCAACAAAGTATAGATTACAAAATTGTCCACTAACAATGCGCTGGTCAAGGTGAAAAAGAAATTATTTACCATGCACCATGTATATAAATATTTGCTAAAACGTGATAAGAATGCTAATAGCACACAAGGAGCAATAAATTTCAACAAGTTAGCAATTTATACACTTCTGTTAAGTGTTAGTACGTGTTTATCACAAAATTGGAAAACTTTACGATAAAGATATGATAATAATATTACTCTATTTAAAAGTGGATAATGTTAACAGTATTAATTGAACACGTGACTAAAAATGTGCAGCGACACTATAATAATTCCAGGGACTTTTTATTGTGTATTTTGTTATTTATTGTGTTATTGTGTATAAACGGTGTTAGTGTGTTTATAGTGTAATCTCATTTTCATTCTGAATGTTCCGTTTTGGAAATTGTTCATTTTCGTTGGCGAAAGCGCGCCGAGATAATTCTCGTTAACGAACATGACGGTTAGATAGAAATTCCATATATTATAATTTAGAAAATGTCATACTTTTAAATGAAAATTTTCTCTGAAATCTAATTATTAAACCCGAGACATGTGTCAAATATACCTAGCATAGAACGTTGTGCATAGTGCGAGCGGAAACATGGCATAATGAAATTATGTAAATTATAAGGACATAGTGAAGCGACCACCATGCTGATCTCCTGCGACAACTATAGTATTGCCTCGATATAGATGTGAAAAATTTATTCTCACTACGACGAGGTGTAGCTCTTGAAGGGCCCAGAAACTTCGTGAGATAATACTGAAACAACGACAAAACTATTTGTTTTGAATTATTTCTTTATGAAACTTTTATCAACGTACAGTGACTCCCACTAATATTCGGTCACTTTTAAAAAGACGACAACCTTTTTAATATTGGATCATACGATTTGAAATTTTTTGGGAAGTTGGAACAATTGGTTTACTGCGCAACGTGACTAAAATTTTTGCAAGTTGTTGGAATTGCAGAGAAAATACTAATACAATTAATAATTACAATAATATATTGAAAAAAATACGTTTTGTAGATCTATGCCAATTACATGCACTATGAAAGTTTCATCGAAATCGGTTGATGCGGGAAAAAACGACATGCATTGAAATATGTAAGAATCCTTAGATTTATTGCAGTTAGAAAATCGTGAAAATCTGCAATTTTTACCATCTTTAAACGTTTGTAGCTCATTGCAACGTCGACCGATTTCGACGAAATTTTGCGAATATGTTTAATTGACACAGATCAAAACGTATTTTTTAAATTTTCGATATAGGCCCATATAAAAAAGTTGTAAAATGCAACTTTTAGTATTCTTTCGACAATTTCGATCAATTGCAATTTTTGAAAAAATTTTTTTTCACATCCTGCAGCAAACTAATTGCTCTAGCTTCCCAAAAAGAGGTCAAATCGTGTAGTACAATATTAAAAAAGTTATCGTCTTTTTAAGAATGTCCGAATATTAGTGGGAGTCACTGTATGTTTATAAATAATACAAGAAAATAAATACAAGAAATACAAGTGTTTCGTAAATCGTCCTGACCAGTGACTAGCAAACAATATAAAAGCCCATTAAATCTTTCCACGATTTCTATTTAGAAGACGTCGCGTCGGTGATTACAACCGACAATGTTGTAAATGTGAAAAATTTAGTTGTCAAGTTAACCTATTCGGCTCGAATCCAACAGCCGACGACACAAGCTGCCGGTTCGTGTATTTTAAGAGTTGATGCTGGTAGACGTATTATTTCATGAATTTCGAATGCACGGCTACATTTCGTGCGGGTACATTGAAGATCGTGGATACTGGTTCCATAACAGCGTGCGCCATTTAGATACGGATGTCATTTTGTATTCGATCCCGGAATGCACTTTGGGTTTCGGTCATATTTATTTTCGTATCTGCTTCATCTTTATTCTCGTGATTAGCCGTGTTAAATGTCCGGCGATACGACCCGTAGATTGTGACACTTTGTGTCACAAACGGCGAAACGGAAAATTACGAAAGGCAGCGAACGAAATATTTCATCGGTTTTTATTATTAAATTGTCCGCTGTTGATTGTGATAAAAGCATCGCTCCACGCTCCCTTTACTTGAAAATGGTTCGATGCCCGAAAAATGGTACCTCGATGTGTCCAGTCGGTAGTAACGCATTATTATTTACAATGGAAACGTCTGTATTTTATATAAATTGATCTGTTATGCGCTTCAGTTTGTGGAAGTTTAAGTGAATTATATTGCAAATGCAATTTCGGTATAGGCGCAGTTACAGACATAATGTGTGCATTGAATTTTTGCATACAATTCAGCACAATAATAATGATTAAAACTGTAATTCGTATGCCTGGATGAAATTCTAATGCAATTAGACTGCATTTTACTTTGCACAGCGACGGACCATTAATTTTGGGGGCCTACACAATTAACCCAAATTAACTCAAGTACCAAAAATCGTTGTATAATTTATTTATTCTTACGTTTTTAATCTAAAGTGTTTTTATTTTTTTTCGGCCGCGAAGGAGGCCCTTTGACTTATCGAGGCTTATAAAGCCCTTTCCTAGATCCGCTGCTGACTCTACAAATCAGAAGTGTACAAATACTTTCATGGTTTTCGAACGATGAATTACTAACATTTGACAATTATATGTACAATTAAATTATTAATTGTTTCGAAGCATTAATAGGTGTGTATGACATTAATGCGCTGCTATCTTATTGGAAATTATATTAAAAATACTGGGTATACAAATACTTTTATTATACACTGTATTAGTAGTTTCTGTTTCTCAATATTTAAAATGCTGGTACGTTCATAAATATGTGTTGTTATTAATTTTGCAATTAGAAACGAGTGACGGCTACATGGGATACCCAACTATGTGTCCTTGACAACATGTGCGAAGGTCAAGGTCATCGATTCTACATCTTCTAAATTCGTAAGTTGTATCAATACATTAATCTGAAATGGCACTTTCCTTTGACAACATCTTTTATCTTATAAATCTAAATGCACTATCAGCAAAAAGTACAAAACAATTGTTATATATATCTAGTTATATATAATAGTTATCTACATATATTCAAAATATATATAACATGAGCCCGGAACGTTATAAAGTAACATGAAACAGATGTTATCAGAAAGCTACACGCGTTTATCGTAATCAATGTCAGATTTATAAAGTCAATATAAAAGTGACGAAATCAATAAAAATCATAAGCCGAAAGTGATGAAATTACGGTAGCGATTTCGCTTTTAGGTAATTAACGATTCAAAATCTGATTAATCCGACAAAGGTGCCGCCCATAAATCAAATCAGTATATGACCGCAGATAGTGATATTCTCTCTTTCACTGTTTTAACAGACTTTGTACAATAATTAATTTATAAAATTAATTAATAGCTTGAAAACTAAATTAAAACCTCAAATTTATTACTCTTACTTTTTGTTTTACTCTAGCTGATAGAATCACTATCAAACGTGTTCATAAATTAACACAAATTATTACCAAAAATATGTTGTCCTATTTTATCTTATTTTGATAAATTCAGCTCATTTGGTGCAAAACTGACATGAGCTGTTTAAGAAAAATAATAGGTATGTGTAGAAAATAAATGAACCACTTGTAACAAAAATAATTCAATTTACATTTATTATAATGCTCAAGGTCATAAACAAACAATTGAGAAAAACTGTTTCTTCTTATTCCTAAATAACTGTTAGGATATAATTTACGCAGATTCCAATGTAATTAATTTTAATGAATACCGTGTTTATTATTCATATTTGTATGTGCATTTTTAATATATCGATTTCACATACTTCTTGGTGTTTCGGAACAATAAAAGTATATATTTCAGACATTTTACTAAAATAATTAACTGCGCCACTTGATATTATCGTTATGTTATATTTAAAAAGTTTGTTGTTAATTCAACTATGGCAAGTATGTTTATTATAACATAGTGGAAAATTTACTTACTACACATTAGAGTGCATACCTTAAAAACTAAATAGATAGATTGGGAAAAACAAATATGCAGATTTTATTAGCACTCTAGATATAGTTAGTCGTTGTAAAACGTTCTATTTCTAGAGATGTTACCTCATTCAGTATCAGTATCAGCCTAACCCAGTCCTCTTTGAGCATTGTTTGAGTTTGAAGCGTTTCGAGATAGGCAACTAGAGTATTAATTTTATGTATTTTTATGCTTTGTTTATATTCAGAAGAAGAAATAAGAAAAAATTTTTGGAATGCAGTAGGTATACAATATATCCCCAAAATTTACATCCTTGAGAGAGGCAATCCATCAGGTCATTTTAAATAATTTTTTACATACATACTTTTGTGGCGTTTATTTAGCCGATGTTACTAAGAAATGTTTTGTAAGTATTGTTTATGTTATCAAAGACACTTTAAATTTAACATGTATAATCATGATACTTATATGTAACTATAGAAATAAAAGTATTTTATAATTCGTAATATGACTTATATTTTTTAAGCGTGAAACTTTTCATTTCAGAGCGTTCGAATATACTTTCGTGACTCACTGTATATGTCTTCATTTCAATTTATAAAATTTAATCTATTAAAATGTGTCAACCTTCCACTATCTCTCTATGTAGATGATTATTATTGTAAAAGTTTTAAGTCTTTTTGGCATAGTCAAGTGGAAGCTAAACGGATCCAAATGACATAATGTTTCCAATGACCCAATACATTCAAAAGCGTGCGTAAAATAATTAATGTGAGCGGACTGTGCTTGTATTAATTATCGCACGGTTGCCGCACACATACTTTCGACCGACACCATACGGGAGACACGCAGAAAATGCGCGGACAATTATCAACCGCGTGCGCTGACTGAGTTTGGCAGAAAAAAAGAAACGAAAAATACTCGTTTACATTAGCCCACCGTCAGCGACTTATCACGATCAAAGGAAAAGATTGATCGTTCCGCGCAGGTGCAGTCGTATCGATACACTCGGTTATTTATAATTTATACGATGTCGATTGAATTGGGAAATGTTTCTCGCATGCGTCTGAATGTGTAATTGCAACGTGACAGCGATATTAATTGCATCGAAGCCATGGAGAGGCTGCATAGATACATCGAAGCCAAGGTCGACTATAATAACGTTCTCTATCACATGACATTTTTTTCCTTATTTTCCCGCGTTAGATGTCTATTAGCCACGATAGCTGTCGATGACGAGTTTGACAAATGCGTTCAAATGTCAGAGATAATATACGATACGAATACAATGCGACTTGACGACATTATGCAACGATACTTCTATCTAATCGTTGAATCACATACGGCATCTTTGCTGGCAAACACGGTTTTCATACGCCACAAACTGCTAAAGCGGTAGTTAAATAGTCATATTGTAAATATAGTACGGGATTGAAGGTGTCATTAGAATGTGACTGACATAGTTATAGCTAATAATTTTAGAAACTGACGCTATAAAGTGAAGTTTTTTCACTAGCAAATATAGCTACTGCTGTGGAATTAACCTTTTTCAATGAATTTACCAACTGTCACATTAGATTGTACAAAATTTTATGTAATACCATTTTACAACAAATTTAATTTGTTTATGGGACTTCCAACGTTGAATATGTTTCATGTTGCACATTTTTGCGTGCTGAATATGAACATGTAAATCTTTCCATTTCTCAGGTTTTGAATAAAAATGATTTTTTGAGAGATGCACATGAACATTAATAGTTATTAAATTTTTTTATTGAATTATGGAGTGTTGCGAACTTGATTGCACAGGTTAATACGACATAAATGTTGAAATAATGATTAAAAAGGGTAACAAAGATGCATGAAATTTTTCGGATACTCTTCGATTTATTTTGAAAACTAAAAATGTTGAATATAATAGAATATAATAGAGGGAACATGTTTCCTCGGGAAAACGTTAACAGAGCTTGCAAATCACGTTACGTTTTCAATACAGAAACAAAATAGTATGACAAAACATATGATGACAGCAGTGGTACTCAACACTGGTGTAGTGTTTGTCTTTTGGCCCGCTGATTGTCAGTATGATACGATTGCAGAATGCTGAGTATCACTGTCGATGTCACGCGTTTTGTCGAACAATTTCGGCATTGAAAACGAAACGTGATTTGCAAGCTCTGTTAACGCGTTCTGTACAAAACCGTTCGTTCTTTCACGCGGTGTAATCAAATGTTTTTCTACATTTTGAATTTTTGAAATAAATTGCCAACGGTCTGCTAACATTGTCAGCCTTCAGGAGTCGTTTCCATTTGAATGATTGTTTTACTATGGTTATATTCATATATTCATAATGCAATTTTCTATTAGTCTTTGACGTCTATGTAACCTCGTTCAGAAAAGTCACTGAACTTGAACATTTACATTCATTTAAAAGAATTATTTTTTTGCAAAATTGCATACAGACGAAAGATAAAAATATTTTCAAATGAATAATCAACGAAATAAATATTAGGCAAAATGTTGATTTCAAATTAGGAGTTCAAGTATATGTTATGCAGTGGAATTTACCATTAAGAAACAAAATTATACATATAATACCATTTAATGTGTAAGAGAATCAAGCACATTTGTTTCGAGAAAGATATCTACATTTCATGTATTGTTTTAACCCTTAACCAAACCTGGAGATTCCATGAAACTGTTTTGTTTATGAATTTTCCAATAATTCATGTGAATTTCATAAGGATTTATATAGTTTAATCGTCGAACATACGGGTCTATTTCGCCCAAGCATCAAAATTGTCATTTAAATACTCGATTTCTTACAGTTAAATTAAATAGATAGGTAGCTGTTACAAAAATGTTTAAAAATTCAGAAATAAAACTATGAATAGCCCCAAGTATCTTTAATTTTATAGTTATAATAATATATATATAGTTAATACAGGGTGTATAGAAAATGTTGTACTTCCTCAAAGGTGGTGCAACATTTTTGAGAGACCCTGTATATCAAGACAAAAGAGTAAATATGCATATGTTCATGTCCAATTTTCTAAAGTTCTATCAGTATTCTGTTTTTACTAATTTTTGAAAATAACAATAAAAATTCACGTATTCAGTTACACTTATCGTAAACAGTACTTAAAGCATTACCAGCATATTTCCAAAATAGCCATTTCCTTTCGGAGGCATCACTTTGCGAGGTGCAGTTTAAACAAATTTTCGATAAACAAAATAAAATCGCCCGTTTTAATGAGAGACATAGTTTTACCGTACGAAACGTTGGCTATAAATATTTAGTCGAATAGAAATGCTAATAGTGCAGCAACAGCAATACATTTGAACGTAGTTTGACAACATATACTTTTTGTTAAGTTGTTGAATCATCCAGCGTTTTGAATGACAAAGTATGCATACGCCACAAACTGCTAAAGCGATAGTGAAGGATGTTGTAAATCTTTAAGTTCGCTAGTAGTGACAGTGTAATTAGCAGTAGATTAAAGGTTTTGTTATGATGCGTATATTATAACTCTATCGCGAATGACAGTTCAAAGAAGATAACGTTAAATAAATTGAAAACGTGCGCAATTTGATGTTATATTAATAGACCTCTTTATATTTGAATTAATAGAGGGACTTGTTTTGTTTAAAAATAGTTTTCCAAGCTTTTTTTGCTCATGGCCCCTTTTCAAACTTTCTTTTATTTAACGTCCCCTTATCTTTCAAGCGAACATATTTGTAATTTCTTAATCTTATAAAGTTACGTTTGCAGTGAAGAAAATGAACTAACTAACACCCATTCACACACACACAAATCCAGAGCTTAGATGCTGTATGGGATGCTAATGATGGATCTGTATTTTATAATAATGTTTGTAAGATCACGTGACTGCTTTAGTGTTATCTTAAAAAATGTTTAACGTTTTCAAATCATTTCCTCAAAAAAAAGTATCAATAAATGAATCTTTTGTATTTTCAGTTGTTCTCCAACTTTCATAAAAAAATTGCAAGTGCAGTTTTAAAATTTTACTTGTAAAAGTTTGTCTTTGCGATACGATCTGATAAGTTGTATCAAAGCAGGAAATACCTCTCAAGATATTTAGCCTTGTAAAATGCTGGTTGGAGTGTTCGCTACTAGAAATCGATTGAAGGAAACAAGTTCTTTTCAGATATCGACTATCTAATATGATATCTCCGTCGATTCTTCTTATTAAATTATTCGAACGTAACGTTACAAGTATTCGACACGGCGATCGTTCTTCTGTTATTTATCGGCCGAATCTGTCCGGCGCGGTCCGGGTCGAATAATAATTTTCAATTACCTCTCATCTGTCTATATCGCGCCTTCTCTTTCGCCGCGATCCCTTTCGGTAATATTGTTCTTGGTAATGTCCGCATATTGCGATACGTAGAGAGCGTATCTGTCGGTATTTTGCGATCGTTAAGCCTCTGATATATACGTTATGTATATAGCTCTCCACGTATATACGAAGCATCGTGCTGCCTCGTAAAAACTCAAACGTATTACACGTCCGCGCGCCGCGGTTCCAACCACGTTGACATTTTGTGTATAAGCACGCAATATAATTAGCGGCCATAACCATAAATAAGATAATTTGCATGTATTTTGTATAATAAAGCTATTTTACGCCAAGGCACGAATCTCGTGCTTTATGGCCGCGATATAAAAAAAGAATAATGAAAAAAAAAGAAATAAATGATCCCTGGAGATACGCAACTACCCGACGCGAAATCGGGAACGCTGCAAACACGTTTTCATCGCCGCTACCGACCACGACTCACCGGAATTTATAAATCCTAATTACTAACGGAACGACGACGCTCGCCCTTCCGTTTCAACTTCGCCACCCGTTACAGTATAGAGAAAACACGTTGCACAAAATTAGAAACTGTCCATCTTGAACAAGGTAAATACGGTGCTATGAATAACACTGTCCAACAGCCAAAAAACGTTTCCCTTAATTTTTCTCCTGGACGCACAATTTTTGAGAAATTTGAATTTGAGGAAACGACATATTTTTCAACTTTAAACAAATATTGTGATGTTATTACAAAAGATATTGAATTGTTCTTTACAGCAAAAGATTCTGTAGACTTTCCTGAATCCAGTGATAAAATTTTGATAGTTAAAATTTTGAATTCAGAAGATTATACAAGCTACCTGACTGTTAGCAGAAAGTGTTTGCATTCGCTCAATTGTGCATTTGTATTAGTTTCATACGAATATTCAACAATCTCAACTGTTGCATCAGAATTAATACTGAGACATTATTGCTTTTTTGCTGATTAGGTAGTCAATGTTCGTCATTGATCAACGGGGATAGTCACGTTGTTGTATGGTTCCGAAGTACGCTATCTTATAAATTGATCATTAAACTCCAGGAAGTTAACCAATCTATGTAACTTGTTTTTTGCTAAAGGCTTTTGAAAGGGTGCACTGCGACATCGCTTGTTAAACAATTAACTCTGATGATGCTGTTACAGGATATAAGGAGATACATGTCAGTGTAACTGAGGAAACCATTTAAACTTGTTGTTTGCGTAAATAATGTCACGAAGATTACTCGTTTACGGTAAAAATAGTCAGTTTTGTCCATAATTGAACATTTTCCTTGTTTGCAAACCTTGACAGGCATTAATGGTAAATTACTTACAAGTTCGTCAGTTATTTTATTTCCTTCTCTTTCATGCGCACTTATCTGTATTGCAAAACTTTTATTTTTCATACTTACCTGCAATATCAATGTGAAATAATTGAAATCACCATTTTTATACATATATCTATGTGTTAACAATTAATCACTAGATTGACTGGATTCTTATGCAAAATAAAACTGTTGTGCATCAATTTTAAGAAACAGGGCTCAAATAAACAGTTCTTTTCTCCTGTAATAATTGTAATAAGTTGAAAATAATGCATTGATATTCTTAAAATCTCTTAACTTTTACACTATTCTAAACTGTTCGTAAACATTCTTTTAGATGGTAAAATAGAGTTCTCTCATATTTTAAAACATTTCCTAGAAAGAAAAATGTACATAAACGCTACAATTTCAATAAATTCCTCTAATTTATCAGAGGGTTCTTCAGCGCATGAGTCAATAATAACGAAGTTAATTGAACATAAATCGCCATAACAGATCACTAGCATAGTAGATTGCGGTGGCCATGAAGGAGCTAATTCGTGTGACACTGGTTGAAGCCACACGGATGTCCCTATTTTTTGTGAGCGTTATCGGTCATCAGAATTTGTCGAGAATCTGTTAATTATATTTATCGCGAGCGTTAACCGCGCGCGCAGCTAACTTTGGTGGCTCCGGCTGAAAAAACTCAAGACGTCATCCATACAAATGATCCCATTTCAGGAATCTTAGCGGTATCCAGTCCTAACGCGGCGGTTGTAGTGGATGCGGCGGGGCTACGTGAGAATAACTGTAATGCACCGTACTGCCGAGGATACATAAATTTTCGTTGAATGGTAGAACTAGTAAGGAGCGTTTGCTACGCCACTGCGGACAGCAAAGCCAAGCAGTCGAGCAGTCAGACTGGCTTCGGTGTGCGGCCACGAACAGTTCCTCGCCTAGAATACAAATGAAGAGTATAAACATGTCGTCATTATCTGCCGGATTTATAATAGGGATACACCTAAGCTTGATGCACAGGTGGCCTGCCAGTGGTTCTCAGTATCGACATCTGACCACCACTTCACGTCAACACCACGACGCCTATGGAGTTGGACCTTCACCTGAATATCAAATGAAGTCTAAGCCTCTTCACAGAAAAATTAATGCCTATTTATTCGAAATCAAAGAAAGATTTAATCGGAAATGCAAATTTCAAATTTCTTTCTATCAGGCAGGTGACGATTCCCGTTTCTATGAAATGAGTGATCGAAACAAGTGAAAGTCTGATGGAGGTTCGATGAATACGCCGGATGTGGTAAAATTTCCTAGCTCAACGAGTCATGAGTAGCTTTAGTCGCTTTTCCTTGTACAGTAGTAGCATCTTCGTAACTGTCGCATCGTCGGGTCTGCCGCGCGACAGTTCTGGTAGAGATGCTACTTTCTTTGTACTGTGTCAAACGCTTTTTTATTGTTTTTATGCGGCAAGGACTTAACAGAATGGAAGTTGTAGATAGAAATTAACAGTTGTTGCAGCCCTTAATTTTTAATTTTTGTTGAACATTTTTCTATAAATATCGTAAGTAGATTTTTTTCATGCATTGATTTTCATGCAATTATGAACGAATTGGCTGGATGAAATGTAAAACAGTAAAAGATTAGAAAAATCTAAAAATATTGTTACGATGTCTTCAATGTAAAAAATCTATTAAGGAATGGAATGAATTTTTATTCAGCTACTGCTGTCCACAATAAGTGTTAATTTATTGCTTCTTTATTAATTGTTTACCTCAAACTGAAAGGTGATTTGAGCATGAGCAAGTACCACTTATTACCGGTATTAATATAACATGCATATAACATGATCAATGAAATATATATAGCTCGCAATTATGTAGTTTTTTGCAAATTAAAACGGGTGCGTACTATTAATCGCAGAGTAAAGTAAACAAGCTGGGACTACGTGTATAAAAGAAAACACGCACGTGAGAAAAAATGTACCAATTACTTTTAAATGTTTCTATTTTGAACGTGCAATTTACTCTAAGACCGTATAAACAATAACTGTAAAGAGGAAGTAAGTGAACCGGTTTCCATTTACAAAAGAAATGCCTCGTAAGTGCTTATTAAAGTGAATGACGTGGGAAATGAGTCCGTATGAAACGGTAATGAAACTTTGATAAGCATCGACAAAAAAGCAACGGAAATATCGAAGATGCCATGTAGTGCTTTGTTCTTGTTGCCGGTGGAGTTAATCAAGAGAATTATGCGCGAATTAAATGCGGAAGTCGCAAAAGTATTATTTCCACTACATATACATACGCATTAATATTTATTATTGTACAAAAATTATGCGTACAGCCTTAGTCACATGTACAGTGAGTCACGAAAGTATTTGAACGCTCTGAAATACAAAATGACCTTCACTAGACCTTGAGTTTAGTAGTTTTAGCTCAACGACTAGAAAAGTTAATATGAAACAATGATAAAGAAACAAAATAGTCTATGTTAACATTTCTAATTAAGTAAAAATGTGTGTATTCAAGGTCCTGTGAAGGTCACAGTGTCCAGGTCGTTGAACCAGTCTTGGTGTCAACAACAACCCTATCAAATTAAAATAGCCATTTGCGAAAATGAAGGTATCCTTGATGTTTGATTAAAAAATTTTTTAGTACCGTTCGCAATAAAGTCGAGGCTGATTAACCTTTATTTCGAACATTTTTCTCTGAAATTGTTGGGGATGCGGTATAAAAGCGGAGGATACTCTTAATCTGTGCACGCTATCCATTACATAGACATGAATAAGGTAATTAAGTTTTTTCCCTTACATTCGTTATTCTTAACACGGATCAACGCTGCTAACGTTGCACAGTGTTTAGTGAATCCGCCGTTTCTTACGCGGAGATAATTATAGCGGAGATAAGTATAGTAAGGTACGCGATGCAATCGAACACCTTAGAGAAGCACTGGTCGCTATAAATCTTATCTGGAATCTGCGGCGATCGTTATTTATAATTTCCAGTGGTTAATTCGAGAAAAAGCTTCGCCGCGACCGGACCGGACCGGCAGCGAGCGTTTTAAAAAGCGTATCGCGCGACGTAATCGTAATCGGAGCCATCGAAGCATTCGCCGTTAGGTGTGACACATATGCTAAAGCAGCAATTAGCGAAACGACGTCTCCATCAGCACTTCGAGCCGATACGCGTTGCTTCATTAGGGGATAATGAAGCGTTCGAGTTAATAATTTCCTGTAAAGATCCCGTAATTACCTAGCGAGATACCTTCCGAGGGGACGATCTGCGTGTAACGACTCCAATGTTAATTGGGGCCACGGTAAATAAACTAAATGGGCTCGAGTCGTTACTGGTGCGCCATCAAAATTCGAGACGCGCATACTTACTCGATTCGTATCGCTCGCGTTTAAATCAAGCTTCGCTAAAGCGTAAAATCGTGAAAAAGCCAACAGCTGTAGAAATGGTAATAATCAAATTTCATGTGTTGTTGAATGTTATCGTGGCTTGGTATTTCCTTTTCTTTATTTATTTTGATGATGAAGATCGCACAGCTGTACCTAAAGATTGCGGGCCCGGGGCAAGCCCGGCACTGACTAAAAGACGATGTATATCCTCATATAGTATAGTTATTTATAAATTCTTTTAGAGAGAGCCAATATTATGATAAAGGATATTTATTTGAACATACACGTTCACATTTTCTGAATTTGTTATATAATCAGATGTCAAATCCGACATTAAACATATGTGCAATCTCAATATGTGGGCGAATGCATATGGATAGCAGTCATTGTGCATAAAATAATAAATTATTCGTATAATAATAAATGTATGTATGAAAATGTGTTTCTTCTGTATTATAGCTGCTTCTAAATTGGAAATAGAGTAAAATCCTTTCGTAATAACCGCGTAATATTATATTTATTTTCTTCTATTTTCCATGTTTACGACTGCTATAAACATATCAACTTTCGCCGCATACATATTTATAAACGATTTTAGAATAATTGCACATGTGTTGCAAATATTTTCTACATTCTCCTATGATTACATGCCAAACCTCGCGCGACGTCACTTATTATATCTTATATTTATACCCAGTTTATTTTAACTCGTGTTCTAACACATAATGTAGCTTATATTACAAGCGCGTAAGCTGCAATTAATGTCATGCTCAAGCATTCGATACAAGCAAATGCGAAATTTACACATGATAAATGTTTTAAAATTATCGTAAAAGCGACTATGTATAGCGTATCTCATAACTCGTTATTCGCATGAAGAATTTATACACATACATATAAATATTTAATCATGCGTACATCGAATCGAAATTTTTAAATGTACTTACTTTAGAAATGGTGAACTTCAAAACAAAACGTATCAAGAAGTTCAGTGATGTTATCAGTGTCTTCGGTTAGTATAATAACATTGCCGATTAAAACTGAAAGCAGAGTACATTAATATCGTTGAAAGAAGATCTTAAAAGTACTTTGTTCCAAGTTTTATTTTATATTTTTACAAAACCATAGTTTTCTTAATTTATACACTCTCAAAATTTCACTTATGCCAATCTGATGTTATTCTAGTTTAAAAGTACAATGATATGGAGTTTTTGAGTCTAATAATTATATGGTAAGATAAATATCACATTCTAAATGTAAAAAATAAAAATGAAGAATTGTGTCACATATTAATAAAAATCAATAAACTTAGAACCATTTTTTTCAAATAAAAAGAAAACAAGGTATGAATTTTCTAAAAATTAAGAATAATCTGTTACACATCGCTTAAAGTTTTATTTTATAACATTTTTATATTATTCTTTAATGAAATTTTTTTATATTCTTCATATAATTCAACGTTGAATTAATTTTGTTTATAAAAATTCTTACGACACACTGATTGAAAATTATAAAATCATATGAGAAGTATTATATCTCAGGCAATGTACTTGCCTAACGCTTTCATACATTATTAATTTGTTCTTAGTCATTGATTTCTTCTTCTCATGTTTTAAAAATGTCAGAAAGAACATATGTGCTGTAAATAGTATTTTCAAATTATCGCTTATAGTTTAATATCATTAATATTCTTATGAAGTTATAGAATTCCATTTTTGTCTGCAGAAATAAAAATAGAGACTAGTCAAAATATGAAGTATAATCAGAATAATTATTCAATGCAATTGACGAAGCAAATGACGATGTTATATTCGAACTGTAAAAATAAAAATAAAGAAAGAAAGATAAATTGCAAGCTTAACAATAAACGCAATTAGATTGATTATTCAATGCGATTATAGCAAACGACGATGCATTACAAATATTAATAAGATCTGATTACACGTTTAGCTTGTATATTGTATATCGTCGATACGAGAAATATGAACTAGTTTTAATTTTATCTCATTCGATAAAAATCTATATTTGCATAAACATCCGCAATCTAAGCATCGACGAGCGTAAACGTGTAAACAGAGCGGCGCAGTCGAAAGTACACGGTGTCTCGAGATCATGAACGTAAGCAGAGCGTTATTAAAGTCCCATAACCATAACCGTGGTTTCCAATAATATTTCTCATCGTGCAATGAGAAAAAAGCTCCGAAAGCTAGGCCGGGGCATTGCGTATCTCTCTGGCCGAGGGTACGTGTTTGCGAGGGCATTATGAAAAGAGAAAAAAAAAGAAGAGGAAGGGAAGCGGGAGGTGAAAGAAAAATAAGAGTGAGCGCGGGAGCTTCCCTTCGCAGATTTTTCGTGACAAGATAAGCCACGTCCTGTTTACTCTGGACTGCCGTGGCGTACGAAGATGCTCGTTAAGCCTTTTAGTGGCGGCGTATCGCGCGAGCACCCACAAAGTCGTATATCACCCGGGGGTACCTCCGTTTGTGCTGGCACCTTAACTTGCCGCACAGAAACCCCTGCGAAGAAGACACCGATTTCACATTAAGCACGCCTACTCATATCACACACTGAAACTTTCACCAACCAATATTCCCCCGAAATATACTGCCTATTCAACCATTTACTCGGGCGTATCCCCTAACTGCAGTACCGCCCGCTTAATAGGCGAAAATTCGGAACCGCGCCGCGCCGTACAGACCGCACTACGATATTTTAGCATTTAACAGGACGAAATCACCGCATCAAAGAGATATTAATTTTTGGTGATTTTATTCCCTCTTACACGATTAAAAAGCATTGTATTCATTTTAACGCATTCTCTGTGATGACAGGTAACGACCATTGCCTACTGTCCTGATACACAATTTGGTGATAATCGTTATTACATGTCTCTTTGTTGCTACGAGAAATTTGATGAAAACACAATACTTATGAGAAACAAAAATTTTTTATATTCTATGGATGTTGATTAACTACTTTGTTAAAGAAGGGCGTGTTTTGGCTAAAAATGCTCTTTAGGAGACCTTTAATGACCTTACTCTCTGCGTGTGTTGTCAAGGTCACCTTCAAAAGGGATTATGTAGACTGTAGATCTTTGTGGAAAATAAAAATTGTTTGAAATAGTTGCAAAAATAGGAGCCAAATAGAAATTATTGATTTTAATGAGCTGAAAGTAATACTGACAAAAATTATAGTACTTTTCCTTTGTAGTGTCACGTCCAGAATTAATGATAATTAGATAGCGGATCTTTCTGCAAAATAAAAATTTTCTACTGTGTGGTGTCCAAATATTACAGTTATTCACTCTGTGCCTATTGGAAGCCCATATATCACCAAAAACTTTCGCATTACAATCGCATTGACAACAACCTCCGTACCCAGACAATGTCGTCCATGCTTGTTCAATTTTCCGACAATAAAATGCTGATCGCCCGGGAAAAGTGTCCATTTAAACACGAGTGACCCATCGATGCCAAAATACTCCGCTGAATCTGCTGTGATCCTGGAGTGCAACAATATTTTCGCGTCGAATATCGTTGCTATCTAAACGGCCATCAAACGCGGACGCAAAGTTACGCTTTAATTGTAAGTTCTGATCGATTTAGAACCGGATAAACGGAGAGCTGATAATCGAGTCGCGGTGGAGTCGTGAGCGATTGTTTATGGATCGGGTTCGGGGCGTAAAGAACGATCATCAAGAGAACCAGTTGCGACGGTGGACCGTAATCAGAGCAAGAAGAAGAAGAAGAAGAGAAAAGGAGGGATAAGGAAACGAGCGCGAAATTCTGTAATGTGAGTGATATTCATAAGAGTATCGCTTAAAAGCGATTGGGCGAGCGGCCAAGGGAGAGTAGAGAGCATCGGAAGAGGCGTTTTAGCCATGCAAAGACACCGCCTAGATAAATATCGAGTCCATTACGAGCAGAGATTTTGCGATCGTTAACGTATTGCAGGTCGTCATTAATATGAACAGGGACGCGTGTTCGACCGCCCGGGAAACCAAAAAAAACCGAGGAAGAAGGAGAGAAAATTCAGTAGCGCGAGTGAGAGGAAATCGCGGATGGAAACGCGAAATAAGAGGAAGAGAGAGAGAGAGAGTGGAGGGGAGAGAAAGTGAGAGGGAGAAATGGTAGCGCGACAGGAGAGAAGGAACAAGCACACAGAGAGAACAACCAGCCATACTCTCCGAACCGCAAGATCCAAGATCCGATATACTCGGCTGAGGTGAGGTACGAAGCAATAACTGGTCATGTCGGCCAGTAATTCAGTAGCCAATTAGTTAGACGGCGGCGGGAGAGTTGGCGAAGATGTCTATCTGGTCTCGTACGAGGCGGCTGCACCAGCGAGCTGTTGCAGCTTCCTGCACCGTTGCACCTACACGAATGTACACGCACACCTGTGCACACCTGTGCACGTTCACACACTTGTACGAGAGGAGGTAGACGGTTCAACACGGGTAGAAGGAACACCGTGGAGTCCTGGCAAGGGGTCCCCATAAGAGACAAGCGTGTACCTCCTAGAAACTGATTCAACGGTGATTTCTGTTCTCCTCCAACTAAGGCCGATCCCGAAGATATATTGGTGGTACATAGACGCAAATCTTTCTCGTTACTCAGCCCGCTGGCTGGTGCCCGGCTCCGGAACTTTTCGTTAAAACAACATGCTCCGATGCTTTTCCAGATTTACCGTAATGGCAGCCCGCGGTAGCCAGCAATTCTTTTTAATTGTATCGAATGATTGACGAAAGCAAAACTTTACAAACTAGACGCTACGGCTATGTATCAACCCGTTTCCTACCATAAGTCCTGTTTGGGGATTTAGAAACTGGTATAACCCTGTATAATGTACAGTAGTTGTGCTCCTCAAAATGGCCGTGTTATGCTAATTCGTGTCACAGAATACTAAAATGTGGTTGAAGAACAGCGTTTGGCTCCGAGAAGAAACAACGTTGCTTTGCTTTTATTTAAGTATCGATAATTGCTGAAATACATTAACCCCTTGCCTTACAATATCGTGTCTGACTCAAGTCTGATGAAGATTCTGAACAGATTCTAATAAAAATGTATGTTAATAATTTCCTTTAAACCGAAATAAAATTCTATTTTGGTTTTGTTAATATATGGCTATTGGAGAACATATGGGAGTACAATTTATATCAATATTCTCCTTTTTTAGGAAGCTACGATCTACAAAAAAAGTTCTAATCACTGAAACCGTAAAATAAATCGCAGCGCAAGGGGTTAATGCCAAATTAATGTATACTATTTTTCTGTTTATTATCATTAGACTCCGGGTTTTATGCACTCATGACGTAGGTACAATTTAAAACCGTGACAAGTTTAAAAATTGATATATCATTTTCACTACATTAGAATTATTAGGGAAAAATGTAATGTTTAGCTCCCGTGTCTTGAAATTGATAGGCAAACTTTTTATTTTGCAGACAGAGCCGGAGTCTAATTATCACGGACGCATACCATTAAATGTTTCCTTGGTAATTAATAATGTCTTGGATTTATTTCTGCAACATCTTCGGTTCTATAGATTCCCTTTTCTGGGAAAGATCTTTGGAAATTTTGTGACACGAAGTGACATTTATGATGTCGAAGTGACTTTTATGAGCTTAGCCTTTGGACTTTGTGCTACTTTCAGCAAAAATGCGCCGTTATATTGTATTTTTTAATTATCTAAGTATGTCGAGTGAAGCTGTAGTATACATATCAATGCCAAGTTATTATGTAAGATTTTGCTAATACTTCGACATGAAAATATAGAAAGTTCTATTCCTGAGATTTTTATATATTGTAGTATAGTATTGGCACATCTCGATCCGTACAATTTTTATTTTGCATAAAAATTCACTGTCTGATAATAATCGTACATTTTGTGTATATTCCTACTATGTCTGTATATTAATCATTTGAATTGCCAATTACTACAACAAATGAATAATGTATGTGTATATTACTCCCTTTATCATTTCTTATGTATCTGTGTTATCCTGATTTTTCTAAAACAGTGTAAGGAAATTTATAGTTATACAGAGTGTCAGAAAAATCATTCAATATTCATATGAGCTACAGTCAGAATGGCCAAATGAGAGGAGGGAGAACGAATTGAGGGAGAAAATTACCCTCGTGTGGGGAATAGCGTCGTAGAAGTAAGGACACAAGTCTTAATCTGGCGACTCTGTATAAGACTGCGAATCTTCATGCAAAATAAAAATTGACTTCACGAATTGTACCAAACATAAATCATATAGAAAGCTCCGTCTTCCTTGAATAATTTGAATAACTTAGAAATAGTGTATTGAGACATGTTTCAATCCTTTTAATCTTCTCACTGTATTGAATTTCATTTACCCAATTAGATCATAAATCTTTCATTACCCAATTAAATCTTATCTAACCCATCTATTGCATACTTAGGTATTGGTAAATAACATATCGCTGTGTAGTCTTCTGTAACGAAGACATAATAACAATATTTTGTAAACTCGAACATGCTATCGACGCGAAATCCGCGCGGTAATTATTCCCCGAAAGCAGGCTGGGAATTTCGAGGGAACCGGACGTTATAATTACGTAAATGGTATGCGTCCGTCGATCGGTTCCTTGACAAAATATCTCACCGCGCTTCGGACGGGCCTCGGTTTATCAAAAATCGCAACGGAGAAATCGCTTAGGGTTCCGGGAGATCCACGGCACGGCCGCCGGTTAGCCGAAGAAGTCGATGAAATCGATCTTTCCGCGCGGCGGGTACCGTTTAATGTTTCAAGCGGGAGAGATACCGCTCGACGTCAAGATACGAAGAATCGGCGATAAGTTGCCGAGTCGGTACCGAGCACTGGTCTTTCCGAATTTAAGAAAGTGGATTTCAATTAGCCCGAAGACTTTGGAGGCGGCCGGCAGCCGATAAAATAACGAGGAGCCAAGCCCTTACTCGAACACGTCCGAGAGAGGTAAAACCCACACTTTCTTGGGCCCGGGTGAATTATGCTCTCCCCGGACCGTAACTTACCCACGCGGAATTAATGTGTGCTTGTGCAATCTTGCCTGCCACGGTCCAGCCTACCTGGGCTAATGAGTAGGTGTTTGTTGGACATTCTGACACGTTTTACGACTCACCAGATTACTTCCCTCCCTCCTGGAGCCGATAGATAGAGAGCCGCCCCGCCGCGCCGCGCCGCGCCGGCTGTTGCGAGTGTGCCGCCAACAAAGATTGGAATAGGACAGTTGATTTACTACGAGCAACCCGTACGATTTCATTCGAGGATACACGCCCGGTATCGCCAGCTCGTTACTCTTTCGATCTTTTCAAATGGAATCGGCTCCGTCGATCTGCCATAGGATTAAAAATTACGATTGATACTGATTTACCGCCTCGACGCCTTCTACCTTGCTTGCCTCCCGCGGAAATCTCTATCCTACGCTCCGCACTCGTTGACAATACCGTCGCATGGATCTTCCTTTCTTCATAACACCGAATGACGCTGATCCCACCATGCGTCTTTGTTGCTCCTCTTTCAAATTAATGGGCTCGCAATTGCTACACGCCAACCTCCAGAAAATTGTGCTCAACTTTATCCCCTAAATGCCAGTAAGAGACTGTCGTAAACGTTGCAACACGTTTTGGTTTTAGCTGTAAAATTTCATAGGATGAGAATTACGCAAAAAATTCAGACCGTCGCAAAGGTATAGTCGCCCCAGCTACATCTTCGCTGTAGAAAGTATCATGGTAGCGTTAACATATAAATAAATATATTAAAAAGTTATAGGCAATTTTCTGAAGACAATGTTTTCGGCAAAAGAAAATGTTTCGACACATGAAACACACAAAAAGAAAACAGATTCACATCGCGATAGGTGCACAATTCTTTTTGCACATTTAAACTACATTAAATTTCCAACAAATTAGATATATTGAAGCAATCAGGGTTGGACAATTTTCAGTTGAAAACGAACCAATAGGAAGCACAATAAAACGTTTTAGGACATAGTTTTAGCCTGTTCTTGGCTCAGCTACACTGAACACGACTTGTTGCTTCTAATGCTCGTGCAAAGTTTGTTTATAAACAGAAATAAAGTTGACAACCATGTGTTTCCAGTAGGTTAGAGTGTCCCAACCTTTACGACAGTCCCTTACATATTGGGTTCATCATTTTTTGGCTGCAAACACTTAAATTGTCACTAATTGTCGCATTTAACTTATGCTCTGTTTGGGACATTGGGATGTTTGTATTTTGAGAATTAAGTTGGACCATTGTTTACATTCACTTTTGGAATCAATCTAGCTCTTCGCTCTTGTTCAATTGTATACCAACCATTGATGTTTTGAAATTCAGTTATATTTCAGCAAGAAAAATGAGAATTGAAAAAACTGACGTCTTAGAATTTATCCAAAAAAAATTGCTAAATATTAATTCGAATGGATGAAGACGTCACCGTATATAAACGGCCGCCTCAGGAGGGTTAAGAGAGAAGTCTGCATGTTTTTAAAATTCAGCTCATTAAGTGATCCTTGTACACATCTTAGTTAATGTTTGCCGCACTTTATCTTCTTTTCGAAACGGACACCATTTCGAAATGGATGTATATGCAATTTTTAATTTTTATAGACAAATTTTGAGAAAGTGGAATTACAGATGGGATCTTATTTTCAGTGGCAATGGGCTTTGTAGGTACAAAATTAATAAAAATCGTACTAAATTCTATTGAATTTCGTCTTCTAATATTTTTTGGAAATTTTCATACGTCATAAATGCATAGAGTTCCGGAGTCTACTTATGCAAAGGCCAGAATGACACAAGACTATTATTTATCGTTTAACGTTAGTGCATGCATAATGTTACAAATTTTCTGTATTTGCCATTACCATTCAGGGTCATACTAGCTACTATAGTAAACAAACTTGTGAACTTTAAGAAACACGTTGAAATTTAAAAGTCTAATGCAAAAATGGCGGCCTTTCGAATGTCAGACGTCTAAGTTCCTAGGAGATAACCTAAAAGTTCCTGCAAACTTTAAGGACTATGTTATATTTTTCCTTCATCTTTATTCTGAATATTTCAAAACTGTTGTTATAATTGTTTTTACAATTAATAGAGTGCCGATATGAGCCGTTTGGTTTAATCGTCATTAAATGACATAATTGTAATTATGACAGCCATGATAACTAATTATTTTTACTCCCAGCATCTTTTCATTAAACGGCTCGTACAATGGCCAAACTAAATAAAATTTGAGTAAAGATTCGCTTTTTTGATTTATTGGTATGAGGAAGGCGATAATTTACGGTGCTCGCAGAGCATAAAAGTGTAAAGCGGCACCTGTGTTATTTTACATTGTTTGGATATTTTGCGACGTAGTGAAAGAAGCGAGATTCCTTGGGAACGAAGTTGAACAAGTTGTTTCTATATGCAGCGAGTCGGTAGACCAGGGAAGATTTTGTAAGAGAGCCGGCACCGACAAAAAGGTTACACGGGGCCTCTTCATCGGGTTATCTGATTTTTGGAACTCATCTAAATAATTCTAAATAGCCGAGCCCGTCGTTCTTTTTAGTATTTTCTTCTTATCGAGATGCTCGCCACGGTTCCTCGAAGGAAGGTCGGCGCGTTAACGTCGGATGCGCTATTTCGGTTCGCGCCGTATCCGCTCGTAAAAGTCGCCCAAGGCGTGGGCATCCATCCTAATTAACAACCATGGAACCAGGTACGGGACCATCTGATACCACGCCGAGAGTATAATCCGCTCGTTACCAACACGAAGCCCACACGGACAAGTACTCTTTACCGCCGTAAACCGTCTCTTCGGCTTCTCTTGCAGTTCGGATGCGATAGGCTTGGCGCCTTAGGCGGAACGGACAGCATACGAAGAGAGATTTCATACCACGGAGCGTTAGAATTCCAAAAATTTGTTTGGTTTTACGACCTAATTAACCGGATTTTTCACTTACCGCTGACCAGATCCAAGCGACACTCGATTTTCATGCGACTATTGCCAATATTAGTTTTTCGAAAAATATTCGGAAATACATATACAGTAAAGTCGCGATATTTTTCCAACGGCCTGTGTTCTGCACGAAGGCATATCGTGTAGAAACATTTTTTTTACGACTGCGTCTACCGCGCCGAGAGTACAAACCAAAGTCGAACGTAGAAAAGAACAGCATGTAAATACGGATCGCGCGGTCGTAGCGCATCGGTGTGAACCACTACTAATCCAATTACAAAACTTCTTTATTTTTCATTATTTTTTTATGGGACTTTCATTAACTTATCTCTGGCATTTTTCCGATTCAGATGACAACAAACACAATATAATTTCAACTGTATTTAGTGGTTTAATCGATGATGAAAGTTTCGAAGAACGCAACGAAGAACAGCGTATCGGAAATTCTTTGAACTGTGCCGGCGGCAGCGACTGTCCGCGTCTCTTTCTTTCCCATATGCTGTCCTTCCTTGTAGTTAGATAGATCTGGAACACTATGTTTTTTTACTTACATTTTGATAGAGTATTCCAAGACGAATACAATGACCTATTGGGCAGGTCATTCAAGATCACTCAAGATCATTCAAGATCAACTGCAAGAGAAAACTGATTATCTCAAAGCATTCTTCGAACACTTCGACGATTTACATGCAACATGTTATTTACATAAGGTGAATTGGTGATTAAAATTGGTGAATACTTCTGTATATTGCACAACATACGGCGCATAAACATTTGTTAGGAATTTGTTATCTTACCAGCGTTCTATCCTTTATAATAAGCTACCTGCAATTCAAAATTGAACAAATAGATTTGCAATATTAATTTTGCACAGCACTTTGAAATGTTACGTATGCGGAAATTGTAATTCAAGAAGAAACGTTCTGTATTGTTTCCTCTGCAGGAAAAATAAGACTTTCGAGTCGACAAGTGAAACCGCCTCTCGTCTTTCAGGTGTCGAATACAAGGTTGTAGAAAAATGAATTTTGGGGTGCCAAAGTAGAATGTGATGGAATAGGTTAGTTCCCAGCAGGCAGCAGACTTTATTGAACAGATATAATAAAACTAAATATTGAATAGAACTTTGTTATGTATCAGCAAAAGCATGCAACAAATTGAAAGTCGGTACCCGGGAATTGGTGTAAAGATCAAAGATAATTTTATTAATCGCCTTCGTAAATGGACCCGAGTCACGCCATTCAAGTGTTAAACGTGGATGTTGAGATCGATTTGCTCATTAACTTTTGTCAGTGAGTGTATCCACAAGCATGAAGAATAACGTCGTTTATCGAAGAAGAGAAAGGGTGGTAAATTCTCGAGAAACAGTGCGCATAAAGAGCACGGGCAAGAATTGAACGAAAAGTTTATCAATACCGTACTTTCTTTGTTGCAAGAACGCCATTCATCGTTCTCCTATTACACGTCTATATTGTCGCCAAATGAGTCACGCCTAATACATTACGGAGTAATCGGCTTCAGAGGTGAGTACGCGCCCACGTGTTCTTTGACGGTCTCTCTCTCTAGCCGTGTATATATTATCAAATTGAAATGGACGCGAGAAAACAGGAAGGTGATATACACCGGCCTACGCGATTAAGCCTCTTGTATCGCAATAAATTTCGGTACTTGCATCTGAGTCGTGTCCCGAGAGTGCCACGGTCGATCAGTGTCACGAAAATGTCGCTTAATAGCGTGACTCTCGAGCCCGTATTCCACGAATTGCTCCGCTTAATTCGCTGATTTACTTAGGGCGTCAGTTACTAAGTGCCCCGGCGCATTTCCTCGAGACACCATCGGAAATTTCTAGAATCGTACACCAAGCCGGAAGCCGATCATAATTTCCTTTCAATGAACGTGCATACTACGTTTTCGCCGGAGATAAATGTGATCATCACACGGAAAATATTTCAGATCAAAGTTAACCTTCGCAAGGTAATGTTCCAGGCAAGGTGCAGTTTCCAGATTTTTGAAAAGAATTTTTATATGAATAAAATTAAATCTGTTCGTTTACTTTTCATCCTGTGTAATTGTTTGTCCCAAATTTATTAAAAAACGAGACTATCTATGAAATTCATTTGCACCGTTTTGAGAAACGCAGCTATGAGAAAAACGCGTTTAAAGTTTACGAATGTAATTTTTCTATAAAAAAAATTTGGATTTTTTCAAAATATAACCCCTTAATATACATATAAATATCGAAGTACAGATGTAGACGATAAAAAGAGATTTTCATTTTGCGCTAGAAAACTATTCAGCCTAAGCAAGTTCCAGCCATAGCAGCTGTAAAGCAAACCATATGTCAAGGGGTTGAAAAACCGGATTTAGTACCCTCTGACTTGAAAGCGCAGATATGGTAGAACATGGAATATTCAGGATGGTTTCCGCGATCACAAAACCCAGAGTATTATCGCGCCTTAATTTTTGACTGGAAATTTTATTACACCGTGACAAACTCGCATATCTGTTATAAACATGCATTTTAAACTGCACGCGTAACCTATATTTGCATATCCTACGTGACTGGTGAGTGATCCTAGGTGACTGGACAACATGGAACGTATCCTCGGTGTTATACAAGGGATTACTGCGTAAACCTGACGCAGGACGTTTCACCATGAAACGGTTAAGTTCCGTCGGACAGGAAGGAATACGAATGTTCTAGAACACAAAAGGTTTCGTTCTTGGACTGGTAGTAGACGTCGACGCGGTGGTAGCGATGAGAGGGATAGGGGGGCGGTTAGATAGCAAGCGGGTAGGTCTGGGATGCGGGTTACGGGTTGCAAAGTTGGTCGCGTCGCAATAAATTCGAACGGTAGCGTCCCGGCGATTTCGACTTGGCTTGATCGAGCGCGCCGAAATAAAGTAAAACACAGCAGTGCTAAGTCGGTTATAAACAAAGATACAAACTACTGTGGCTTACGGGACCGCGACTCACGCATGGCTGCCGGCGATAGAAGCAGCCAGTTCCGCTTTATGATCCCATAAATATCTCAATAGGATCTTAAATTACCTCTCCGGCCGGAGTCTGCGACTCCCTCAACCGCTCGCTGGCTGCTGTTCCACCACTGCCGTTGGCTGCCTTGCTGCCTCCGCTGCCTCTACTGCTGCCTCTGCTACCTCTGCTGCCTCCTGCCTCTGCTACCTCTGCTGCCGCCTGCCTCTGCCACTGCCGCCTCTGGATATACATTTACCCGGCCGAGTTTTCGGTGGAGACGTTACTGTTATTTATGGGCTCGTTTATCAAGGTGGCACCCCTTTCCCCTATCGTTGCTTCGATGCAGACTATCCGCCACTGCGAAGCCAATCCCGAGATATATCGCCTCGATACCAATCCGGCTCTCTCGAGTGAAAGAGAGTTTCGAAGAGGGAACCAGCTTCGTCTCTCTGATCCCTTCTTTCAACTTTTCGCCCAAGGGCACACTCCGAAACTTCTTTCGGTGATAAATGCTTCTGAAGAATCGCTACCGAACGATAGCGGCAATTAGCGGTGCCTCATTTGTCTCCTTGTCTGCCCCGCTCTTGACGAGCTTGCGGCTTCTACTCGATGTCTGCAATCCATTTTCCCCGCCGTGCCAGAAAACTATAGCGATTCTCATTGCTACCACTGTGCTGGCGCAAGTGCCATTCGCCTACCAGATAACTCTGCTGCCAAAAGGTGTTCAATCTCATGAACCACGCGTTTGGGCCTCGCACATATTTTCATTAACCCGGTATGGTATAGTGTACGTATTTTCGAATTTCGTATTTTCGAATTTAGCGAGGTGTCAGTTACCCAATGAGATGATACTTTTCGGGGGGTTGTACAATTGTAAGTCATGTACATGTCAATTTTCAGTCATATTCGTAGTTTGCGTTTGACAGCCCATTGTTTACCAGCTCACAGTTCATTAAGTACTCATTCGTGCATTTTTAGCTAAAAACGGGACGATTCTTTTTTTTCCAAAGATGAAGAGTCACGACACTATAGAGATGATACAATAACAATACCAAAAGAGGCTTTTGGGAAGTATTTTGAGGATTGGAAAAAAGGTGGCATAAGTTTATTATATCCGAGGAGTACTTTGAAGGGGACAATATCAATAGATAAAGAATCTCTGACGAAAAAAATAATCTCCATTTTTTTTAACATACCTCGTACAGTCGTGCAGTGCAGAGCTGGGTAAAAAGGTCTATATAGTGAATAATTCTATTTATTTTATGCATACACAACTTTGAAAATAGAATATTTTATTTGATGCAATAAGTTTTTAAAATAATATTTGAAAATTGTAATAGAGTAGTTTATTTGTTCATGCAATAAGTTTTTGAAAATAGTATTTGGAAATGTAATAATATTTTTTATTTGAAGAATATCGGAAATATTTGGAATTCACCTTGAAATTCTTTTTTTCGCATTTTGAACATTTTTGTTGAAAATAATGGCCATTATTCTATATACTTATGCAAATAAATTGTTTTCTAATAAAACCAAAGGAAGAAAGTTGTACACTATTTTGGCATTTTTCTACTTTGACTTATTTTCTCCATTTATGCTTAACGTCTTTAACATATACTGTACAATTGTCGTTAATATAAACTTAACAATTGTCCTTAATATTACAGTGAAAAAATGTCTTTAATATACAGAGGTGTGTGGGTACATTCAGGCACGTTTTCAAAGGAAAGTCCCAGTTTGAAATTCCCGCCAATTGAAGCCGAGAGGGGAACCACGCTCCATATACTACCATATACATATGTATACATATTTATATGATGGATCTATGTATAATTCAGGAACTAGCAGTCGATCGTTTAACTGCAATCAGATATGCATTTATTACTCCACACCATAAATAATTCCATCGAGTGAAGCTTTCCTGCTGTGATTCGGTTCTTGTTAGTTAAAAGTAATAGTGTAACTGAAATTTGCATGTACTCGTGCTGAGACTTACAATTAGACATGCCATTTAAATGAAGACATATGATCCTGCCATTGCCATTGCCATTGATCTTCTGTATAATAATGCTCAGCCTTAGGCTGCTATAATAAATCATTTTTATTTTTCATGATTTTCCCCTATGTCGAATGATGTTATTTTCCGTGCTTAATGTGTTTTCAACAATTACATTCAATGATCACATGCACATTCTATATGTAATATAGGAAAAATCTTTTCTATTGTTAGAAAAATATATTTACTATTCACTTGCATGTTGTATGTATTAGGTGTATCTTGAAATCTGCGCTTAATTTTACGTTAATTTTAATGTACGGGATAGATTGAAATATTTACATCAACGTTTCCTCTCTTGACTTCAATACAGGGTTGTAATCGCATTTCGAGTTTCATTAACTGGTGATTGAAATTAAATTAACGCGGAAGACAGATGTGATTGACATTATAATTGGAAGGAAGCATTGATATTTCATAATTGCACTTAAAACGAATAAAACAGATCAGGAATACTTCTGGTTTTTGCAATTTCTGTATTTTTCAATGTAGGTTCTTAAATAAGCTACATTTTTTCTGCGCGAACATCGTATAATTGAAAAAAGTTGTAATGAAACTAATGTATATGCACTACATTATTAATGGATGGTCGTCAGATTAAGGGTTGTTATACAAATAATATCCACAAACAGTGAAATTTAGAATTGATTTTTCGAATATTTTGTCGTTTAAATTATTGCCTTAGTTTTTAAAACTTATTCACATAAGTAAGTTTTTATGAACTTGTTGTTTTGATGAGAAGTTAATGATGTATCGCCTACAGTAAAACCATAAATGTCAAATGAAGAATTATATTAAAATTTAAAATATTAGATTATATATACTCGTATACTGCGGATCTTTGATTAATGTGTACGATTAAAAAAGTAACCATTGAAAAATCGGCGATTGATTCAATCTGTATACGAAGGCAGCGATGATTTGATACCGTTGCCTTCTCTCAATATGTACTAGGTAATATTGAGCACCTTGGATAGAGAATAAGTGCGAGACTGTTAGCTATGTATACTTTATTACTCTATAATACAATGGAATGGTTCGCGATGTGTATTTTCGTTTCGGAGAGTACGTCTCGTCCGTCTGCGTTTTCGATTTGTTCTGGTCTGTCTAGTCGTGTCCTGTCTATCGTCAGTTTAGTTTTTTCGTGATTGGATGGTTTTGGATTTAGGTGGGAAAATGTAGCGTTTCGTGATTGGACGTGGGTGTATTAGGAGGAGTTTTAAGTTGATGAGAATGGGAAACTGTCAGGAAATTTCTTGGTGTTGTCTTCGTTCGTCAATGGCGTGATTTATGGTGGAACCTCCGTTTGTCGTTTCGTTGTTTCGGTCGCAAGTGTTGTCCATCTGTCGGGGTCGAGATTGTCGAATTGCGGTGGTCATAAACTAATTTTCTCGGTCGGTTCGCAGCTGATTCGCACGTGTTTTTTAGGACATCCCTTTCAGGTATGTCCCTTTGTCGCTTGGAGGAACGGTACGGTACGGTCGACCTTTGGTGTTGCCGTCGCAACACAATCAATTGATGAAGTTAATCGTCAATCGTTGATTAAAAGAAAAAATCATCGAAAAATCGGAGACTGATTTAATCAATTGTTGAAGTTAATCGCCATACGGTCTATCCATAAATTGTAATAAGGAGGGAGAGAGAGACGCGGTACGATGGTCGTAGCTTTCCAGGAACAATAACTTCAAACATAAAAGCACGTAAACAGAGTTTGTATTATAGACCAAATGACAATACACCTAAACTCAGTTCACATTTTCTTCAGCATTCATACAGTTTTGATTCCGTATTTCATTCCGAAGTTTCAGCTTTTAATCATTAATCAATTATCCGATTGACGATTACAATTGGAAGGAATGTAATCGTCAATCGCAATTAACGACTAAAGTAGAAATCTAACCGTTATTCCCAATTAACGATTAATAAGTATTCAGTCGTTAACCGCAATTAACGATTAATAAGTATTTAATCGTTAACCGCAATTAACGACTAAACTAGGAGATTAATTGTTAATTGCGATAAACGATTGAAGTAAAAAATTTATTTGTCAATCGTTGATTAAATTTTTGCCAAACTCTGGCTACAGAGCCCTCGAAATATTCATAATTCGTAAAGATGGGGACGCTATTTTCTAACGAGTTTTCCAGCGGGTTACGTGTATGAAAAGTTCCGCAGAATCTTTCGCATTAACCTTTCATACTGTTCACGTAACACCGAAAAAGGAGCATAGTTTTAGGTTTCCTTGTCGGAAGACAAATAGCAGCAGTCAACAGGGAGCGTAGCACACTTTGTCCCCGACAGCGTGGCGAATAAACGCCCGATCACTTTACGAGCTAGACGGGGAAAGAGTAGAGCAGATAGTGCGAACGCGAGCAAGAGAAACGCGTGGGGTAAGGGGAGAACAGACAGAGAGAAAACCCATCCTTTCTCAATTCGTACGTATCCACCTACACCCTCGAGGCCAACGATCCATTTCGGTGCCGCCAACACTATCCAACCCCTGATCCGAGACGAGAGTGTGAGAGAGGACTTCGGGGATCTCGGCCGGGCAAAACCGCAGTGTTGATGCGAGACCTGATAATTCCATACCTCGCCACTCTACCTGATTAATTTCTGTATCGCCGATGCTGCGATTTATGAAGAACCGGCGCGCCGGATCCGTGAGCATGACAACAATATCTGCACCCTGTTCCATCTCGAATATTGATAAAGATCCTACTGGTTTGCTTGCAGTCTGGACATCCGTTTTTTGCTAAAATGGGCAAAAATTGCAAATTTTGGAGGCCTGTCATTTCTGAAAAATTCGAAACCGGCAAAATGATGATTTAAACCCCACCTAATTTCATACGGCTACAACATATTTCATTTATTGGGTTGGCAACTAAGAAATTGCGGATTTTAAATAAGAATCTATTGACAAAATCCGCAATCACTTAGTTGTCAATCCAATAAAACAAAATCCACGAGGGTGGAGTCAGAAAATGATCGATTTGGAAAATGATCGACTTTAGAAAAGAACGAGACGGCAGGGATCACGCAATCAAGACGCCGCCGCCGCGTCTGCAAACTAAGACAGTTACTTTGCGATGACTTTGAGCCAGGGCTTTAAAAAGTCATGTCGTTTGCAGTGCTAACGTAAACTGTCCTACGATGGAAGACCGGAGCGAAGACAAGAGGGCAAGCGTAGCTGACGGTTGACGGACAAAGATAAATAAATAAAGGAAACGGCATTCGCGCACAAAGGGAAGCAATATCCCTGTCTTTAGCCTTGTGCAGAACTCGGTGGCTCGTAGTTGGATAGGGAGCTAATAGCGGTTGCAGTAAACAAGCCGCTTCTGCCACGGAAACATCGTGTGTTCCGCAGACTTTCCTCTTATCCTACCATTCTTCCTTCTCGCTTCCATGTCCTCTTTCTCTCTCTCTCTCTCTTTCTCCATCTTCCGTTTCCTTCCATTTGATCCTTTTCCTGTCCCTTTCCGTTCCGCCCCCGAACCGATGCGTCTCTCTGTCTTCCTTGCAACCATTTCCGTTTTCCGACCCACCTTCTCACACCTCCGCGTCCCGTTTTCTTTTATTTTCGCCGACTGTGTCTGCCCTCCAACCCCTCCGCCAACGAGTTCCTTTTCGACCGATGAAACCACGCGATTCGTTTAATAGCTTACGGCTTCAAACAATTACCTGGAATTTATTTCAGCCACGAGCAACCAAGATAAATGGGACGCGCCGGCGTGGCAGATAACTCATGTTTGCGTGATTAATGTGGACGTTCGGTCGCCTTGGAAAGTAAGTTAACGGCTCGTCGAACACATTGCCGTTTATTATTATTAAAAATTCAGCCGATGTGTCTGCGAGACGGGCGTGTGCGCAAAAAACCTATTACGGAAGAGCAGTTTGTTCTGCGTTCGCTGCTCTTGATGGGAACGAAACTTTCCGAAACGAAGCAAACACTCGGAAAGTAAATCTATGCAACTCCTTGGGTTGCACCAGTTGGGCTTACTCTGCAACATTCTTAACTGTTTTAGACTTTGGTTTGTTAGTTGTAAAAATTAGTGCAATTTATACAGTACGTAGATGCAGAACTTGAACACGTTTATGTGAATTATACAATGAATTGTAGCTGTATCTCATTTTATATAACGTTACACTAATATTATAATATTATATCTATAATATTATATCTACTCCAAGTTCGATTACATAATTACTCGTAAAATTTATATTTAATTTGTTTTTAAGAATTGTGTGTGTCGAGATTAACCAGCTTCATTTTTTCTACATTTTCTGGTTACTTATTTAATTTTCTCGTTGAAGGTCACGCGAAGGTTAACATACCGCACATCGTTGAATTTGTTTTTTTATCAGCTATAAGACTGTTGTAACGGAAATACATATACATGTATATAATCCTGTTTAAGAAAAAATTACGATGGCCGTGAATCTCGAGAAAAATGACCTCGAGAAAATTTTTGACTTTTCGAACCCAATATTCTTCTCCTCTGTGTGACCTAATTTCTATGACCCAGAAAATAGAGATATTTAATATGATCAAGTTAGGTGAAATACACTGTGTATTTTATACATTTATGACAGATTAAGTGACGAGCTAAGTATAGCTAGAAACAGTAAAAAGTTAAAAAAAAATTGAAGTCTAAATTACCTTCAACCTATTAATATTATGGAAATAAAGAATTAAATCTTTTCTTGGAATTCATACAATCTTTGTTTTGCACAAACATCCGCAGTCTCATTATTACTTTTCCATAACGTGTAATTTTCCACGTAAATAATATTATTGTTTTTTGTTTCGCTACCACGATCAAGTCTTTACGTCATCAAATGACTTGATAAGAATAACAGACAGGTGAAGGACTTCAACACTTTACAGCACCGCTGTAAGTGGACATTATCAATCGCACTAGACAGCTTTTCCAAGACAATTTTGTCTATTGCGACTCCACGAATAGGAAGAATACCGTGTATTTGCATTTCAGCGTACGCAGTTGCAACGTTGCCATGAAATGGTAAATTGTTGAAAACAGTGTTTTTATCTTTGTGTTCTATTTTCTTTCGATCAGCCGTCGCTTCTACGCATACGTGCTAATATCGGCCGTATTACAACTATGCCAGCTGGACATTGAACTGCAACTATAGCTGAGTAAAAGGTATATCATTTATGTGACAGGCTGTAAATTATAGGCTGGAAAGATAACCGGGAAAAAGCTTATTTCAAGTTACGTTTGATGCACGTAGATGTAGATAGCCCGCTGTGCATCCTTGAAATAATGACAACGGCTACTATTGTTGAAGTTATGCACGGTTATAGCAATTTTTGAGGATCACTATTTTTACTCGAAATTCGTGGAATTCGTAGAAATTATGTATACAGTGAGCCACGAAAGTATTTGAACGCACATTAAAACAGTATAACTTTTTCATAATTCTACCAAACGACCTGATGTTTGGTAGCAATTAGAAGCATTGGTTTGCTAAATGATCTGCAGAAAAGATTTTCCAAAAATTTACAGTTTACAAGGTTGCATGCAAAAATAAAAAAAGCATTTTTTAAAACTTTTTTATTTGGGCCCTTAATGGAAATTTAAAATATGTGTTTTGTAGATCTATGTTAGTTATACAGTTGCTGAAAATTTCATAAAAATTTCATAAAAATACATCTACAAAACGCATATTTTAAATTTTCATTACGGGCTCTAATAAAAAAGTTATAAATGGTGTCTCTTTTACTTTCTCATGTAATTCTTAGCAATTGAAATTTTTTCAAAATCTTTTTTGCATGTCATTTGGTAAATCAATTCTTCTAATTGCTCAAGAAAAGTCAGGTCGTTTGGTCCGATCAAAAAAAAGTTATACTGTATTAAAGTGCGTTCAAATTTAATTTCGTGGTTCATTTAACTTTAATCCATAATCAAATACTTTCGTGGTTCACTGTATGTATTTACTATGGTATACACTGTAGGCATTCAGCTAATGGCACACCAATTTAACAATGACACAATTTATTTAACCCTTTTGCACTCGGAGCTATTTTAACTCGAAAACTAAACATTTGTTCGACTTGGAATATTTGTATTGTCTTTGATTTTTTAAATTCCATGGGTATGAAATTGATATAATAACTCGTACAATACTTAAATGTTTAGTAATTGATTAGATACCAATATATTTAATAATCTAAACAATGTTTTGATTAATGGTACAGCAATTTTTAGTGGCGCCTCTCTCATGGTTTTATTTTTACCTTTTGTGAAAAATATTTTTTCAAATCCTGAGATCATACAACTACGAGAATAATTGATAATTTTGTTTGCCTCGCCCCCCAACAAGAATACATTATCATTGAATTGTACAAAATTATTCAGGGCAAAATATTTATTTTTACGTACTTCAATCTCGTTGGGAAAAAATACCGCTGTAAAACGTACACCTGCAGTAATAGGTACATTTACCGTATGTACATTTGTATAAGTGATTCAATGGGCTCTTTCAGTTCTGATAGGGGGTACTTGTAGACCAGAGATGGGCAAAAATTTAATCAACGATTGACGAATAAATTTCTACTTCATTCGTTTTAATCGCAATTAACAATCAGACTCCTACTTTAGTCATTAATTACGGTTAACGATTACATTCTTTTCAATTGTAATCGCCAATCGGATAATTGATTGCTGAAATTTCGAAATAAAACACGGAATCAAAACTGTATGCATACTGAAAAAAATGTAAACTGAATTTAGGTATATTGTCATTTGGTCTACTACAATACAATCTCTATGTAGCTACTTATTACAATTTATGGATAGACCGTGTGGCGATTAACTTCAACAATTGATTAAATCAGTCTCCGATTTTTCGATCATTTCTTTTTTTAATCAACGTTTGACGATTAACTTGATCAATCGATTGAATCAATCGTCCATTTTGCAATGATTACTTTTTTTAATCGTACACATTAATCAATCAATCTTGGTTAAAATTTTAATCGATTAATGCCCAACTCTGTTGCAGATCCTTTCGCAAATTGACATTTTTGAAAATTGATTGACAAGGAAGAGGAACTAGATAATTAGATCAAATTCGCGTTCAAAGTGGAAATTTCCAATGAGTCACACGTTCGCTAAACAAAGGCGCAAAAATCAGCAATCTAACAACAGTGAACAATAAGTAACTTCTCGGAAGGTAAACTGTTTCGGAGGCAGCGAAACAAGCGTAACATTCGAAAATAGTCCTGACTAACTGTTTTAAATTGCGGCGTGGAGAAAAGTATTGTATAGCGGTTGCGAAACAATGATCGAGGGAAACTCTATTAGCCGTTAAGCTTGGGCGCAAGTCTGCCGTAAAGTCAGCACGTTATCGTCGTCTATAATAAAGAAAAAGGTTAGTAGAACCTAACATTCTTGGATTTCACGCGTTGTTAAGTATGTATCAAAGTGAACTTCACTGATGTGCACAACGAACCTCGACAAAGCAATCTAAAAGCACTCTGGTAGAATATGTCTTTGTAAAATTATGCACACTCATTAGCTTGTAATGCACTTCACATTATCTTTACGCTGTCCATCCTACTTCATTCAACAGTTAATGCACTCCGCTCCTGCCATCCGGACGTAGCAACATTAACATGTAATTATCGGTAACCTTTGTCAAGAAATATTGCGAATTCAGGCGAACACTCGTCCAGCTAAGCAAGAACAACCTTCGAGAAAGGAAAATACAATTAGAAAAATAAGCATTGTTTACACTGAATAGGACTATAAGTTTCGTTTGTTTAGAGATGCGTGCTTCCGTGAATTTCCTTCTCCTTTTTATTTTACTTTTATCCTACTTTTATTTCGTGAATTAATCTTTACTAAACTGTATTCTAATAAGTGCAAACATTGACAGAAAAATTGAGAGACCAGAGTTCGCATAAAATATATAATAATTCTGTACATAGTTAAATAATTAGGTTTTTTATCAATTTTATTTTACTGAAAAGTTCCCTTAATATTCGAATATGCAACTATTAGGTATATCAAAATTATTATATAGATAAATATATGGAATTACGAAAAAAATAGTAGAACAAAATTTTTACAACATATTTAGCTGGGCTCGTAACGAAAATTTAAAAAATGTATTTTGTAGTATCACACAAGTTATGTATAATGTACATGCTGAAAATGTCATTGGAATTGGTCAATTGTTTTATGAGTTATAAACAATTAAAAATGATGAAAATTACAATTCTTCACGATCTACTATGTTTGCCGATTGTCACCATTTTTAATTGTTTATAACTCGTAATTTTCATTACATATCATCTAGAAATGATGAAAATTATAGTTATTCGCGATGTTCTGCCTATGTTTGCCGTTTTATTCTTTTATTCCACGATTTTCACCATTTTTAACTGTTTATCATCTAGTAAACTAATCCATCTAGCTTGGCCGAGAAACTGAAATAGTTTGGTCCATTTATGAAAAAGTTATCCAGATATTATTAACTGTGTGCCATCAATAAATTGCGTATCTTTATGCATTTACGGCTTACAGAAATTTTCAAAAAATGCTGGTGTATCAAATTCGACGGAATTTAGTACGATTTTTGTTTTAGTTTAGATCTACAAATGCTATTATCAATGAAACTAGGATTTGGTTCCACTTTCTTAAAAATCTACAAAACTTGAAAATTGCGTAACATCCGCAGTCACTATCGATTATGAGACTAATTGTATAAGACATTTTATTCCACCATTTTATTCCAATTAAACGGGCTACTAGGTGCTTGTAATAATATTTTGCCGAATGTGGTTACGCAGCGCGAGCAATTGTTCGTTAGATTACGAAAAAATAGTAAATAAGAAGTGGTCATTCTTAAAGAAGTCGGAGCGAGTGTGACACGCCGAGATTTTCAGACATTATCGAGATTGAGGGTGCCAACGGCAGAGGTCGTCGGGTTGGAGGGCGAGAACTGAGTGATTTAGTGGGGTGGCTACTCGACGACTGACCGAGATAACCTGCCTGTCCACGGAACAACCCCATTTGTCCAATGTCTTCCGCTACAAAACTGCTCGCCGCCCTCCACGCTGGCGTCCTTTTGAATAATGATCATGCTTTGTCAACTGGCGACCCGCTGATAATACCGGATATGTTGGATATGTCAAAGAAAAAGTTAGTTAACTCTGCCCCTTCCGACAACATTGAATAGACGTCGCTCAGCTAAGACAAAATGTGACAAATCCAGGACTCCCATTAATTTTCTGCAAGTAATAATCACGCAGCTCACTATAATTTATCTTCTCTGTTCAGTGTCCCACAAAACTTTGCCATTTATTTATTTATTTATTAGACCGAGTGATTTATTTAGAGCAAGTACAATATTGTTACATGTAGCTTATATTATATATCTAGGTTATATATGTTAAATTGTTTCTAAAATTTTTATTGTCACCCAAAGTTGTGTGCTTTTGATTTTACATTTTAGTATGCAACAAATTCCCGTATAATGAGATCATAAAATTGTTTAAAAATGTACAGCCGTTCTTAAACAATTTTTTGCCTGCGACATAAAATACATCTTTTCAAACAGTTTTTGATCGTGTTATACAGAGATCTATTTTACTGACTTTTTGCATTACCCTTGTGATCAATGTATATTTTTATTGTATACAAATTTACTTTAGTATTAGAAAGCCGTTTCTTATTTGCAAACATGGACAACAAAAATTTATTGTTAATCTAATTCGTTTTGGAATATTGTAAGATCGGACTTCATCTTTTTAAATCGCCTAAATAAGATAAAGTAAAGCAAAATGCTATTTAATGTTCATAATAAAAAGAAATCTGGAATTAGATGTTGAATAATATTAGCTAATTTGTGGATGGAAGAGAGTTTTTAATTAAAAGGGGACGAATTAATTACCGGTATAGATAATTAATTGATACATCGATCGCCGGCAGGAAGGAATCCAGTTTTTGATTCCACTCAATTAAGGGACTTCGCGTTCCGATTAAGAAATCTTAATTATCTTCATTGTCAATTATTTACAAAATCATGAAAACGTTGCTAATGATATCTTAAAGACATTGCAAGCAAATATTCAAAGAAACGCAACTATTTTATCTTGAATTTATTAGTGCATAAATGGTAAAAGTGTACATATAGTTTGTATTAAAACTTTAAATTATTTTCTACAGCAGTTACAATCGATGCAATCTTTTAAGTTCACAAAGTCAGGCTCATTTTTTATGTTTATGAACAACAACTCGACTTTCAAATATTTTATACATATCAAATTAATGTATATATATACATTTCTTTATAAGTAAATGACATTGTCATTGTACTAAGCAATTGTTTATATTTTTGTGTGAAATTTTTCTTTATGAAGGGGATAACATAATACAATAAACAAATATTATGATTTTTTTTATACTTTTCTCGTAGTTATTATCAATACCGAGGTGAAAATGAACTGTTTGAATTAAAAAATTATAAAACATCTCGCAATTTAAAATTTTACAAAATCGAAATTGATTTCGTAGAAAATGTTCCAATTACTGCTAAGCTTTAGATCATTTAACAAACACTTGTGGACTAGAATTGTGCACATTTCATTTGAAATAATGGAATATTTCAAATATTTTATTATTTTCACCTTATAAATAACATAAAAGAAGTATTTTTATTATTTATTTTTAATTCAAGTCCAACATTGCCAAATAATTTCTAATTTCAAATACTTGCTTTAATTAAAATAACAAATAATTTCACATAAAATGTTGAACTCAAATAATTCACTATCTGTCTTTGGGAAGGCATTTGGTCAAATAAAGGGTAAACTGGAACATTATTTCTAATAAATTGTAAATAATGCAGCAATCCAAAGAAAAGTAATTTATCACCAAATAAGATAGTATATGTAGAATCTTATTTATCATTTTCCAAATAATTTATTTGGATAATGTCCAAGTAAACTAATTTTTATCACACTGCGGTTCAAGTAATTTCTAACGAGTTATTTACCACAACAATAAAATATAAAACCTTAAAATCCAATAAAATTGTTATCACACATTCGAGAACGTTCTAAACGCATAAAATCGGATGAAACCGCGTTCCGATAAGAATATCCAGGAGGAAAGAAAAACAAGCAATCAGACAATTTCGTTTGCGGCGCGGCGCCACGTTCCGCTAGTCTATTCGAATTTCACTTTTCAGTAGCACAGAGGAGCCAGGAAAACGGAAACTCAAAAGGAAGGCAAGTACCAGGTAACAGTACCAGCAAGTAACACGGCTCGAAAAAGGAGAATCACATCGAAACATCAGTACGGGGCACAAAGAAAACCGGCGCGGTGGTGCGATCGATTATCTTGAACCACTGACGCACCGAAAGACGGACACCGTGGCTCGAAAATCGCGATTTCGAGCACTCCCTCTCGCTCTAGCGAAGAGGCTGGGAGCACGCACACGGCACGGCACAGGTAAAAAGAGCGTGAATCGGCGGCCTAACCACATGAACGGAAACACCGCGAACATTATCATAGAAAGCGTGCAGCAAGCACAAAATACGAGTCATCCAATAAATATATAGACGGTTTCGCGAGAGGAAATATATCGCGTCGGAAGAAGGAGCTGAATCGTTGGCGATGTTCAGGCACGAACAGCTCGGGCACAAGCGTAGCCAGGACGAGGAGAGCGCTAAAGCTAAAGCTAAAGCCAAAGCGGCCTGGAAGGATGAGAGAAGAGAAGACGAGAGAGAGAGAGAGAGAGAGAAGGATCCAGGCTGGTCTCGGAAAGAGGTCTCGGAGAGAAGCAACGAGAGCAAAGAAGAGAGAAAACCCAAGCAGGCAGACGAGCGAGGTGGGCCGTGGATTTATATCCCGGTCAGCCACTTTGAGCCATCAGCGGCTCGTTTGAAGTTCAGCCGCGGCCGCGCAGACGTTATAAAGACAAACTATGCCTACGGCACCGTCATGCCCCACCACTTCATACCATAATTCTTCAGGCCGATCCCTGAAACGGCCACTCGATCTCCAGGAGAGACGTACTGCCCTCCCCACAGGTTTCAGTATACGCTCGGGCCACGTATCTCTACAGGGCTCCTTTCAACGTGTGCAGGGCAGACCGTACAGTCTACCAGTCGGCCAGTTGGCCCCACCGGCCCCCCAGTTCACAGCCCGTCTCTTTCTCTTTCTCTTTCTCGCGGCCGTTCACCGCTTTCCTCGGCCTAGCTTCCTTTACGGTTAGTGCCCGAGGGTAATAAAGATGGTTCTGCTTATGTACAACCGGCAACTGGAGGCGGAGCCAAGCTGCCCTCTGTGGGCAGGACTAACGCAAATGACTCTTCCATGCAAGATGGCGTAGGCATACGCCGCGCACCACGTCGCTCCGTTGTTGCCCGCGAGCTGCTTTTATATTTAGCATGCGATATGCATCCTGCGCGGCGAATGCACCGCGTGCAGTCCACGTTCTGTCTGCCCGCCTGCTGCCTGCCAGCCTGCCCGCCTGCCTGACTGCTTGCCTGCCTGACTGCCTGCCTGCCTGACTGCTCCTCCGTGTGTACCCTGCCCTCTAGGAACCATTCCACTCTGGTCCGCTGCCCATGCTGCGTCCAGCGAAGAGGTTTCGGCAGAAAAATTCAATTTCAACTTCCTATCGGTCATCGGAACACACAGCCTTCGTTTCAAACACTTGCTCTACGATGTACTATAAGGAACTATTTTACTTTACTTTATGAAAATGTTAGAACATGTCACAAGCCCAACTTGTGACAATTAAACTAAATGGATAGAAGTGTTGCGTTGGGGACATCGGAAAGACTAATGTGGCTACAGAAAGTATCATTAAAAATATATGTTTCAGAAGTTGTTCATCGAAGCTGCGAACGGTCCTAAGCATCATCGATTATGTAGGGTTAAAATAATTGGTAATCAATTGTACCAGGGTGATCGGCAATTGCTGCTACAAGAGAGAGAGTGATTCTAAATAAAAGAGCAAGTCGAAAATGTGAAATAAAATTTGTCACTCGGGGCTTTGTTTTCGAGAAAATCGAATTTGAATTCTGTCAAGTTTGTCTGCTTAGCATCTGTAAGTAGATCTAGTAAGTCATGAACAGACGCGTCAGACGGTACCTATGCAATAGCAATAGCACGCGTGTTCGCCGAATTTTCAAACTCGATTCTCTCGAAAACAAAGCATCGTATGAGCAAATGTTGCTCTACATTTTCGACTTATTTTTTTAGGCAGAAGCACCCCTTTTTCTGCAATCGTCTCCCAAAGTTTTGCCTCTTAAAGATGGTCTTGAGGTCTCTAAAAGAAGTCACTAAAATTTTTGGCGATTATTGAATAATAATAATTATAATAATTATTGAATCATTTCTAAGAAATGCACCTTTATAATCTCAATAATTGTAGATTAAAAAATTTGGAATCCGCTATTTAGACGGCTCTCGTAGTTTTGATGTTAGAAAATTCTACATTTTGTTTGAGCGGGTATGCAGTCTTGTAGGCTTTAAAATGTCGGCATTTTTTGTATTCGTTTTTTAGAGTATCGAATTAAAACTTTGAACGCTTTTTTGCGAAACTATGTTTCGATTAACATTACATAAAGGGTATTTACATTTAAAATGAAGAGTATTTACTAACAGCAATATGCTCTATATTCAACATGTAAATATATTATTTTTATTGCTTTAATTAAGTTATTATTATCAACTTGTCAAATATTGTTTAAATGTAAACTGACCTTTCGGTTGTCTCGTAAATTGCGTATACCTACATTTTTTAGTGCAAACTTGTTTATCAAGTTATCAATTATTTATACATTTCCACAACTGTCACCGAACACGTTTGCCAGATATCCTGTAGCATGCGCTTTCCGCATTTCGTTCCGCAGATTTCGCAGCGTACTATTGGACTCACCCATTTCACGGGAACAGCTTTCGTAATCTTCTCATCCGATTCTCTCGCTGGATACGTCGATAATCTTTTATTTGAATGCAACAAATAAAGTGGATCCGATGCAAAACGGAAATATAGACACGGACGATTTTTCTGCAGCTATGGGGTTGTTTATACCCCGATAATCCTTGATTATGGTTTTCAGTTTGTGGCACTTGGCGCCACTTCTCAATTGTACAATGATCGATGCACTCATTTGAGATTTTACTAATGCATTTTGCGTTTTTTAAAATATATATATTTATAATAATATATTATTTACTTATTAATATATATTTATATTATATAGAGTGTATGTTATTGCATTCATGTGTTACAGATTTTTACAATCTTTAGCTTTCATCTTTTTGAACGGAGCATAAATACTTCTTTCATACGTCAATAAATATGGTACACTTTGTCTGATGCTAATTCGGAAGCCTAAAATTGATTCCATTACATAATCTTGCAAAAAAATTTTGATAAAGGATATGTTTAAATGTTCAGCTATAAGAAAAGGAAACGAAGATGTATTTTAGTGTTCTCCGAAATATACATTGCGTCATGTAATTGAAAACAAATCAAGAACACAAAATCAAAGTTGTTTACTTGAAGTCTTGTTTTCGAAAGAAAGACATAAATTTATGGGATACAAGTACAGTAGGACTACCTTTATAGTATACATGCTGTAAAATTCATCGAAATTGTCCATTTGTTTACGAGTTATAAACGATCAAACATGGCGAAAATCATCGAATAGTAAAATAAATCAGCAACAATAGGCTTAAAACCATGTAAAACTGAAATTTTTTAAATTTTCAATTGATTATATAACTAGACTACGGATTTTATGCATTTATGACGAAATTGGATGAATCAAATGCAAAACAGTGAAGACATTTAAAGTATTTAGAAATACCTTCGCATTATTTATTTCTTTAAATATCTATGTGGATTCTGTACCTTGCAATTAATTCAAACAATTTTTATTTTACTTAAAAATTCGCAGTGTAATTATAACTTATGAACTAATTAATCAATGTCGATGAAATTTTCAACCTACAAGACACATTTTTTAAAATTTCGTTACAAGTTCGACTAAAAATGTTGTAAAAAGCAATTTCTGTTATTCTTTTTTGTAATTCAGACAAGACACAAGTTTCCATCATTTTCATTGTCTAGTAAACTGTTCCATCTAGCTTGGCAGAAAAACTGAAGTCGTCTTGATTTGTAAAAAAGTTATTCACACTTAAAGTGTGTGTAATTAATTATGAGGCTGATGGTACATACTTTAATTCCAATTGAATTCTATTAATTTAATTTTACTCCACTTTAATTCCCGTATCATATTTTGCGCTGTAGTATTATTTACTTGCGCGAACTGTCGAGGGGTATTCCGTAGAATCGTTGAAACGTTGGGAAATAGCGAACGCCTGTTGACGGAACGCGACAAGAGCTGCCAGTTTCCCGAAGAAACCAAAGAACACCGATAGCTAAAGTGAAACGCCTAATGATACTGTATACGTGAACAAACCAGACACAACAGTCGTTCTCGCTTCGAGGAAGTATTCCGCGTCACGAAGAACCTAGCTGACGTTTTTCTGAGAGGATCTCGGATATTCGAGCGACCCAGGAACTCGCATTCCGTGTGCGGGACAAGCGTGTCTTGAATCGCTCGATGCGATTTTTCGTCGGCGCGCGGGGAGAAACCTCGCCTCCCATGAGATGGGAACAGTCAATCGAAAGTCGGTGGAAGAAATTTCCAGCTGCTAATGACGTTAAGGGATACGTGTCCCATCGATCGAAATTCTCGTAAATCTTGTTAACTGCGTAACCGTTCTGTTGATTCATTGATTCCCGTAAGGAAAAGGCAAGATTCTGAATAGGGGAGCCGAGATTGCTTTACAAAGGAAACGACCGCGTTGTACTGCTATTATCTTACAAGATTTATCGGACCGATTCAAATCACATACTACGACCAGACAACTTTTTTTCCGAGGCGGACGTGACGTCGCTACTTGTATCATGAAATGCTCTACCTCAAATTAATCATTAACCCTTAAGCAGACCATTAGAATGCACTTTAAAAATGCAATGATTCAGTTAAATTATATTTGGCCCTTTGCACTCGGAGCTATAATATTTTAACACGGAAATTAAACATTTCCTCCGACCTAGAATAATTCCATTCTATATAATTCTTTTCTATTTTATGGATATGAAATTGATATAACACCTCATAAAATACTTAAATGTTTACCGATTGTTTAGATACCAACTTATTTAATAATATCAACAATATTTTGAATAATGGTACAGCAATTTTTGTACCACTCGAGTGGTAAGGGTTAATGTTACACAGTAGGGCGTCAATTATATTTTCGAACTAATTGGGACCGAGGTGGTTCGGAAAATCGAGTTGTTCGGATAATTTAACAGTTTTAAAATTATTTATTAAATACAAGAGTATACTACTGTCGTAATTAGAAGTGTGATATACATTATTACTCAAAATATATATGTATATGTCTCTATTGTTAATAATTCTGCAAGAGAAAGTTGAATACTTTACAAAATAATATTTGTTCATACATATTATTTTGTTTGTAAAAAAGGGAAACATGTGTGAATCGGGAATCCGTCTCGTCAAAGACTAGATAATAGTTTAAAAAATATTATTACAAAATTTTATCCAAATTATTCCAGTAGTCTTTCATAATTATGCACTTTCGTATAAATATAGAAGTTTCACGAATTTCCAAATAAATCTTTGGGGAAGTATTCCAGAAGGACCGTACCAACAGGATATACCATTCTTGAAAAATTGAAATGGTAATAAATTAAAACAATCCATGAACATTAACGAAAGATGATTTAGTGGAAAATACATATAAGAAAGAACAGAGAGATGAATCGAGAAAAAATGCTGGTTATGTGTAGACTGCGGATTTTTATGCAAACTAAAAATTGTTTGCACCGATTACACCGAATAGGAGCCAAATAGAAATTTCTTACTTGCTTCAATAATTTTTATAAGCTAAGACTAACATATTGGAACTCTTAAACCTTTTTAATCCATTTCCTGTTTTAAATTACACCCACTCATTCGGATTATAAATACATAAAATCCGCAGTGTAGTTACGTGTTTTATTCAATTTGGAGTCTTTACAACAATAAATGGACAAATAAAAATTATCTGTACTCATCTCAAGTTAGAGGAGCCATTTATTCTTACCAAGTAATCTTACCGAGTTCAAAGTATTATCTTAACACTTTGCACTCCTTTGTCGAGCGTGTCTCGACATTAGAGAAAGAAAAATGTAAATGAAATGAGATTTATGTTTATGTATTTGCGGGGTTCTTTCGTTATTTATTCAATTGTCTTATTTTTTAGTTAAAAACGAATATAAGTTCCACAAATATAAATTACAACAAAGTTTGAGAACTATGTTTAATGTAATTAGTAAACAAAATTGTTTAAAATAAGTAGCAGTCAAGGAACTGTCCTTTGAAGTAAACTTCAAATGAAACACTTAAAATAGTACGGAATTGTTGGTAACAAAATTGAAAAATAATTCGCGAAGGGTTAAATCGTTTAAACGTCTCACCGTCTTGTATTTGATTGAATCTTCTCATAGATGCCTCAAATCCGCATCCTAATTGCAAAGCAAACGGTGCGATCGCAACAGGGTCTAGGTACGCGAAAATGTTGAATGTTTTCCCGTTCACGTTTGGCTTCCCGGTTCCCATTTCGTAGCCGTCAGGTAGAAGATTAGGAGAGGTTCACAGATCGCCGTGCGATACGTTCAATGAAAAACTTTTATTGTATTGTCCGTGACCTCAACTAGATTTTAACACGGGCACTTTGTCTCGTCGCACTCGTACGTCTGCGCTGGCCAGACAGCTATTCTTGCTTTCCGCCAAGCCCATTGTATCAACGTTGTACCCTATCCTGGAAACCGGGGACGGGAGAAAGAGAGGCAGAGAGCACGGCGTAGGAAGGCCAAGACAGTTTTATAGAGACGAATTCTCGTCGTAAAAACGTCAAGGCCACCTCCGCAACTCCTGCCTGTCTTCACGAAAGCATTACGAGAGCCAGAGGATTCACAAGTTACCCTGTTACCTTTCCTCCTCGCGTTTTACCGCGAGAAACAGACGAGTCTGTTGGTTCCGCAGACTTTGTTGCGGCGGGAGTCGACGTGCGGCACGGCGGCCAATTCGAAAAATGTTCAATCCAACAGAAACGTAACGCGATGCGCCGAACGCCTTGAACCATCAGCAGCTACGAAATTGCTACCCGTCAGTGTTCCTGTTCCCTGTTCCCGTTCGTGTTCGTTATCAATTACACCGGGAGACGCGGTTCTCGGCCATAAATAAGCCTGCCGTTCGAGAATCAGCGAATGATCATCGAATGGATTATTCCCGTCCGATAAGTAGCGTAATCTCTATACTCGGGTCCCTCTCCTCCGATCAAACGGAACACCTCGAACCGCCTATGAGACGGTCTATACTTACCGGAGCTGTGATATTAATATAAGTATAGACGCACGCCAAGCGCAATATATTATCGAAGCGGCATCCCGGTGTATAATGACCAGGCGAGGGTCATTTTTCACGCGAGCCGTTGATTGGGTATGCAGACGGCGCAGGAAAACATTTATCACGCGTGCATTAAACATAATTTAGCACGCGATTTCGTGTCCCCGTGACTGGCGGCCGGCTGGTGCCAGTCTCCGGTTCGAGGGCCCCGTGGTGAAAAAGCTCGGAGCAGCGGGAAGAGAGCCGCGGACGGATGTCGGCCTCCTTACATTAGTTGAAATCGTTCCGTTCTAAAATGCGGGAACAGCGGAGCAGAAGCGAACGGGACGCGGAACGACGAAGACGACAACGACGTCTCCAGGTATATGTAGAAGGGGAGGGCCTGTGCCGGGGATGTGCGACAAAAATCGCGGAGAAGCATCACTGTTAAATGTTAACAACTGGAGAATTCCAAAGGAGACGCGGCCCTTTGATACGCTCGCGGAGGGAAGAAAAGGCGGGGGACCAGAGAGTCAGCCAGAGCCAGCCAGAGCCAGGTTTAAGACACATGCCTGCTTGCTAAGTAGCGGCTTCTGCCGGCGCGTCTACGCGTCTTCGGCCTCCGGAGCGCCTTCGTCTCTCGCATTGCCGAAGACGACGAAGACAACGACGACGACTGATGTCGGTCTGCTTTGCCGTGGGCCACGGTTCTTCGTCTATGTCTCACGACGATTGATGGCCCTCGTGCTACGTGCCTCGTATCCTCTCCCTCCGCCTCTCTGTCCGTCTCTTTCCCGCCCAGGCTGCCAGCCGGAACCGCAGTCATTCGAACATCTTACATTTATGGAATATCTTGAAATCTTCGTTTCGCCAGCCTCGACAGTCAGCAATCAAGCGATTGTTCCGGCGGTACGCGAATCCGATGCCGGGGGCTTTTATCTATCGGAACATCTGACTTTTCGTCGGATACCCGACGACGACGACGATGGTTCAAGCGTACCGTTCCAATGGTAATAAGGGATATATGTAAATGCTTCGCCGGGCATTGGCAAATTTAGCGCGCTGCCACTTATCGGAAACAATAAAGTCTCGACACGAGCTCGTTATACCGCGCTATCGATACACGCCGGAATCCGGTTGATAAGCAGGCTCTTTCCGATTTCTTTAAAACATTTTAACTACACTGATTTTGTTGCTACAGTCGCCGGCAAAAAGACTGGCCACTCTACGTTTCTTTGCGTGTTCATAAGGGACGCCATATTTGCTTCTTTGCTACTCTACCGGATTTGTATTATCTACTTTGTATAACTGGTTTCCAGATTTCGATCTCGTGAGAATATAACATAAATATTAATGACTTCTGCCTGTTGATTAAATCGAATTACATTCAGAAAAAATGAAAGCCTATCGTCATCAACTTCGCAAGATGTTCCACCGTATGTGGTAAGCTGGTGCAAATTGATTTGTATCTTTTGCATCGTGATTTATTGCAGAATACAAAAAATAAGTGGAACACATTAATCGAATAAAAATATTTCCGATTTAAATTTATTCGTATTATTTTTATTCAGAAGCGAAGATCGTCACATTCTTGCATCTACTTTTACTCTTAATGATCCAAAATAAATTATGCAGAAATGATACTCTCTGTTTGCAATGAAATGTGTTAAGAGAATTAATTGAAACTGCTGCATTCTTGTAAGGACGTGTGTAGTAATAGCATAAATATTTATCCTATAATTGGACTGCGGTTTTTATAAATTTGATAAATATAATTATTAGGGATGACCTATAATTTGAAGTTAAACTAAAATTAATTTCATTTTATTTTTTATGACAAAAATGGGTGTATGAAATTTGAAACGGTAGGAAAATGAAGAGCATTGAAAAATGTAAAATTTTCTACAATTTTATTAAGGCAAACTATTTTTATTTAGCTTTATTTTTATTTAGCCAATTAGGGATTACACTATTCCTCTAATACTGTGATTTACAATACGCCGAGAATATAATATCCAAGCAATACATAAAGCCACAAAAATGATAGCAAAAAACAATTTGTAAAGATTAAAAAATTGGGTTGATTGTTTAATGGATCTCGATAGTAGCGTGAAAAATTCGATAGAGCACTTTAATCGGTGTTTATGCTTCGAAATGGATATTGGAACTAGACCCCGATTTTATTTTCCACTCGCAAATCATCCATCACTCGGTTGGCAACGGTAAATGTTTTTTCCCCGTTCGCTGTCGACACGGTTCCGTCCGAGAAAAATTCTTGTAAACCGTTTAGCATTTCCGCCCTTTTCTAATACAGTATGACTTAGGTTCACCTCCTTGACTTCTTCACCTCCGATGCTTATTCTTACGAGTACGTAATGGAGGGTGCCGGGGTCCCCACGTTGAATCTGACAAGCTTTTTCTGGTACAATAAAAGTCAGAAAGAGGCAATCTATTACCATCCCCCTGCAGTCTATCCCAGAAGAAGTGGGCAGACTGCACCGAAGCCTCGAGTTGGTCGGCGCCCTTTGATCTCCGAGCCCGACTACTGGAATTTTCTATTTACTATTTAAGGCCGCCACTTATAGCCGCTTCTTGTTTTCTTAATTTATACGTAATAGAGAGACGTATACAAGAGGGACGTGTTTCTTTTCTCTGTTGTCTCCGCTTTGTCTCCTCCGCGGTCAACAATTCAGCACTGCTACCAACAACCTCGGCAACAACCTCCCACTGGTAAATGTATCGGCCTTTTGTTGTTAACGGAGAGGAGAAACACGCAGGTTATGCGCCTACGTGATGCTGTCGCCTAATGGTTTCATTATACCTCGCCGTACCCCACATACGTGCGTACCCTTACCGTAGCGCAATCCCTATCAGGGCGTTGCACTTCGCAAGTAATTAAATAGACCCGTGACATTGGCCGGAATGCTTCGGCTGCACGTACACCGTGTGACAAAATGGTAACATAAAATTCACATGATTTTAATTTATTTTGGAAAATAAATTCGAGAAGAGCATTTTTCAACAATTAGTCTAAGTTACAAAAAAGTAGTAAAAGTTGTTTTCTACATTTCTGTTTGGGCTTATAAATTTAAAAAATGTATTTTGTAGATTCCTCTAAGTTATGTACATGCTGAAAATTTTATCGGAATTGTTTAATTTGTTTATGAGTTGCAAACGATTAAAAATTGTGAAAATAGCCGAATAATAGAATAAAACGGCAAAACTAGACTGAAAATCGTGATGAACTGTAATTTTCACTATTTTTATCACTTCTATTATTTATTTACCCGTTTCAATGTATTATAACTAGACAGCGGATTTTAAGCATTTATGGCAAAAATGAATAGGTGTAATTTGAAAGAGTAAATTCATTGGAAAAATTAGAAAATACTCTTATATTAATTTCAACCTGTTGTACATATTAAGAAAGAAAATAAATTTATATTTCACTCCAGTTCGTTGTAATTCAGCTGGAAAATTTTTATTTTGCATAAAGATCCGCTGTCTAATTATAACTTCACCCCAATTAAAAGGTTAGGCTGACTACTAAGCTTAAATGGCTGACTATTGCCCTACTACGAATCTTATTCGTTGTTGAACTAGGATTGAAGTGGCAAATTTTCTACAGGTGACATACTAGCTGACATGACGAGTAAACTCCTCACCCAATTAAAAGACTAGGCTGGTTGACTACTTAAATGGCTGACTATTGGAACAACTACCCTATTACCAATCTGAATCCTGTATTAAAAAAATATTTCGTGCTCACATTCTCATCGAATCGTTTCGTCGGAAACCCTCGGTCGGCAGAATGATTAGCAAGATGTCTGAATCTCGCGGTCCACGAGTTTCGCCGACCGGTAAATGTACCGGTACAGGTGATGTCGCGAAGTGATTCATACACCGTAGGAGCGTTCAACGGATGGAATCGAAAGAATTCAAAATTAGAAGGGCATTCCTGGTTGCAAACAAAACGGCCATAACTCGACGCAGGCAAAGGGCCGAATGGTCGGCATCGGCAACTATCGGATTGCGTTTGGCAGCGTGCGTAGAGGAAGAGGAAGCTGAACAAGAGCAAGAGAAAGAGGTGTTGTGTGTATGTGTGTGTCCTGAACGGGCCAACAGGAGCGGGAGAGAGAGGCAGAGAAGTACCAAAACGAAAAGAATCCAATCCGTTTGGTAAAACTGAGGCCGTAGATCTCGCGGCGCCGTTGATGTGACACGCCAGACTCCCGCGTTCCTCCACCCCTTCGTCTTCTGTCCGGTGCTGCCGGCTTCGATACCCGTCCGTCACGAGCCGTCATTAAGCCCCGACCAGATTCCTATCTGAACAGACAGCTGAGCCCCGATCTGGACGAGCAGAGAGAGCGTCGGCTCCCGCTGACCGCGAGCATTAAAGCTGCCGACGGAGCAGGGTCAAGGCTTCGACAACCCCTCAACCGTCCGTTAGGAACCTATCGATCAGTGTCGTTCTCTTCTCCGCGCCGACTAACTACTCCCGCGGTTAGATTTGCGGAAACCCACGAGGGATAGCTGAATTTCAATGATTGACGGATGTCGAACGTGATTAGTGTTCCTTTTTGATCTTCGCCTTTCTTTTGCCCCGCTCCGACCGGATCCGTTTCACTCTTTTATCGTAATTGGGAAACAACCACTGCGAAAAAACGATACCGTTCTATTATTCCCGTGTAACTGTAGGCCAACTAACGTGGAACACCTGCTTTCAAGGGACCATGTACCTCTGGTGAAGTAAAAGTATTTGATTTTCAGAAATGGTCTAACTGTCGCATAAGTCTCTACCGTAACTGTCAAGATTTTGTCCCCATCACTGGGGGGATCTTGAAACCAGTCAAGTGGTGAACAAGCACGACGACCGAGCCAGCCAGGCGTCGAGTATCGGTGAAACTTACACTAATGCAAGCAAAGTAAAAGATAGCAAATTTTATAATTTTGAATTTTATTTTATGGAAGTTTTACCATTGTATTCGTCTTGTTTTTTCTAATTAAAATGACACCAAACACGATGTAATTAATGATGAATTGGAAAAGAAAGAGAGACAGGGAGTCCAAGCGTCGCAGTCCCTCTTTCTTTTTCAATCACTATGCTTCTCTACGTTCGGGACAGAGAATGTAGCATCTCTACTAGAACTGTCGCTCGGCAGACCCGATGCGACAGTTACGGAGATTCTACTGTATTAGTATCCTTCTGAAATATAGTATATCTAATAACTAGACTGCGGATTTGATGCATTTTTGATCAGTTTTTGGAGAAAGGGTCCATAAACGAAGGTCCTTTTTTCAGAAATGTCCTCAAAAATGAGAAAAGTGAATACGAAAAATTGAAAACAGTTAAATTATTAATTATTAAATATAGAAAGAAATTCTCAAGTGTTTCCTGTGCCTTGCAATTAATGCAAATCTTTTTTATTTTGCATAAAAATCCTCATTGTATCAATAACCTTCTGAAATATTTTCCCGATGTTTTATTCATAATATGGATTTATAACACCAATGATGTATGCATAATCTATTGATGACTTTTTGTCAAATAATAAATAATTCATGAGAGTTTATCGCCCCCAATGACGTGATCTTATGTAATTAATTTTGAAGTATTCGTCAGAGTTTATATAGAGTGCACAGATGTCGCAAAATGGCAGCACGGACACACAGTAATATCGCTAACATAGAGAAAATATCTCAGAAAAAGTTTGAGAAATCTTAACCCAGATCTAACCCAGACCAGTTAAAACGCAACATCGTGGCCATGTCTTCCAAAATTCAAACAACAATCGCAACAATGTTCTCTGTATATTGTGAAAAATAAATTCTACTTCATTCATTGCTGGACTAGTTCTAGAGGCAACGGCCATATCGCATTGGAAAAAACCGATTCTCGTCCGATCATCGAAGTTAAACAGTGCTGAGCGTGGTCAGTACTTGGATGGGTGACCGCTTGGGAACACCACGTGCTGTTGTCACTATTTTTTTTTTATTGTAAATTAAACTCCACGTTGAAGTGATTTCATTTTACACAGGGAACGATCGAAACAGAAGAACAAACAACAAAGTATAGTTACGGAGCTATTAGAAAATTGTTTTGACCCCTCCCCCCCCATCTTCATCTTCATCTTCATCGTCTGAGTCATTAAGAAGTATTCTAATTCTTTGTAACACGAAGAAACGAGAACATTTATCATTTTCACCACGGCCGGGTCACGTGACGCGTTTCGATTCTATCGCTCACAGTACTGACAGAAAGAGAGAGAAAGAGAGAGAGAAAGAGAGAGAGAGAGAGAGAGAGGAAGAAAAATGATTATTTTTAACTTTTAGAATGTGTTTTCAAATCCCCTGAGATTATAAAAATACGAGTATAATTGACAATTTTGTTTGCCTTGCCAATGAAAATACATTCTCTTTGAATTGTACAGATTTATTCAGGGCAAAATATTTATTTTTACGCATTTTTAATCTCATTGGGAAAAAATACCGCAGTAAAATGTAGACAGATATGATATTATTTTTTAAAATAAATTTATCACAATTCGAATATCGACAATTTCTCGACAATGTGAAATTTAGTGTTGAAATACTTTTTGGATCCACCGTAGTACCGAGACATCACCGCATTCCGAAAACCTTGCCACCTTCGTCAGTCTCCCATAATTTGCTGGCGTAACCCGGTGCGTAGAAATTTCGTCGGTGATTCGATTGTTTGAGACAAGCTGCTAATGACGAGACGTTAATTCCGCGACGTGAGAAGGAAATGTTCGAGGTCTGGCACGGTCATCTCGTCGTCGCTCGGCTGTCAAGCATCATGGAGGCTTATGCATCAGAGTGATAAACGATGTCCCGTGGCCGTGCCGCACGGTGAACGAAAAGGAACATGGAAGGGGACCATCTGCACGCGATACGTGGATCAGGTCGATCCTTCAACGCCGTTCGACTAAAAAACTCTCGTTTATTACAGGCCACGCGGGTACCGGCGTAACCGTACCCGCTTTCGCGTTTTCACCTTCATTTAAAATTCTCGAAAGTGCCTCTCTCGCATAATCTATGGGGTCTTTTCGAGTAGCAGATACGGGGCACGTAATAGCGGGCATTTTCGAAATTGCATCCGGTGTGTGTATCGTTTATAGATATGCAGCACACCGTATCATTGTAATAATACATTACAGTTAATGGCGCGAACCCTAAATAACTCGCTATCTGCATAATTTTGTATACATTATAGCGTCATCATCTATTATTGAAAAAAGGCGAAAACGTCGCCGGATGGAATTAAAAATGAGCCACGGCCATCATTTCCTTTCTTTTTCTCCGTTAATAACGGAATCGTGTTTGTTCATAAGTGGTTGACTAACTAGTATTACAACAATGCGGCACGTTTTCTGTTTTATTTCCCTTTTCGTTGAAAAACATCTTGCGTTCCGTTACAACGTGGTAATAACGCATAAGCCGATAATGCTTATTGCATCAATTATATCGCGAACGGTATTATATAACGAAAGAATTAATCATTTTAATGGCCGTTCGCGTGAAACATTAAGAAATAAAGAAAGCGAAGTCCCGTCGAAAACGTAAGATAGATCGACCATGTACAATGTTTTGCCCATGCTTATCTTTACCGCGTTACGAATTTCATGTTGCATGCGAGTTGATCCTACTCGATGAAAAATATTCTACATGCTCGACAATTAATCTGTATCTCCGATCGATATGTACGGCTCCGTTCGCGGTACAAAAATAACGTAAAGACGGATGTTTGTTCTAACCGATAAGACGCAAATAAATCTCGCAATCATTCACGGATAACACGAAGTTCCCCGCAGATGATACGAATTACGAGGCAGATACGGCTCAAGCTAATTGGCTTAGACTGTAACCAAAACTCGCTTTAAGTACACACACTCGATATCGTCGTACAATTGCTATCAATTCGTGTTATTCGGAGATTCCACTACGAGTCTCTGTCTACGGAAATAGCAATTAGTCCACGACTCACAGACGGCCTCAATCGTCGACTTTCGAATACTATTCGACACAGGATCAACAAATAAAAACAGTTCAAATTAATAATTAGACTGCGGATTTTATGCATTTGTGACAAACATGGGCGGATATAATTTAAAACAGTAAAAACATTAAGACGATTTAAGGACATCCATATGTTATTTTCAATTTATTGCAATTGTTAAAGATAGGAAGAAATTTTTATATGGTTCCTGCATCTTGTAATCGACAAAGAAAATTTTTATTCTGCATAAAGATCCCCAATCTACTAAATTATACAAAAATTTTTGTCGAGTTCATTTGAGTTAATTGGGTAGGGCCACAAACAGTGTTAGCCCAGGAAATCCGTTCAGTCAGAGGGGCGCCTTCGCGGTAAAAAAAAATAAAAACAATTTAAATTAACAACCGAAGAAAAAATAAATTATCCAAAAATTTTTCTTGAGATAATTTGGATTAATCGGGTGAGCCCCCGAACAGTGTTAGCCCAGGGCCCCAAAATTAACGGTCCGCCGCTGAGCGCGCAGCTTTACAAATTTTGTCGGCCATTTTAGTTTTAATTTACACGACTCCGAGCATGTTTGATCCGATGATGTTGACGCTTCATTTCCGTTTTCAATTTGCCTGTCGATGCTTAAATGTCCGGTTCTATTTATGCCGGACGATTCCGTCGACGAAGATGATTACGGGCATGTGTGTCCACGATGGAATGTCTGAACGTCGAATTGGCAAGCATTATTTCTGTTTTCCGAAGAGTATTTAAGAAAGATGCTGCCGATAATACGATTGACGTTCTCTCCTGTGTGCATAGAATTGCGAAATTGCGAAGGGACTGACACTAAATCAAGATACGAAGCTCATCGGGTAGCCATGTGTTACGACAGTTATACGAGCCATCCATCATCATTTAGAGGTGGCATCTATCAGCGTCACCACTCGTGAGAGCGATAATGACGATTCTACGGCTTAGCGGCTTGCTTTGACCTAAGCTAGCCTCCACAATCGTTAATTTACGGACATCGTTCCTTCCACTCTTACTCCCTATTTCAAATTCCTCTATAATTCCTCTTCTTCGATAACAGTAACCTTTCTATCGTTATAGTGTTTAACGTTTCGCTCGATTACTGTACCACGCTGCTAGCGGGGAATCCGCTATTTATGAAGTTGCGTCTCTTGATTCCGTTACACGTTTTAAAAATTGCAAGAAACCAAGAAATACACATTTATAATAGAAACGAGTAAGTGTGATTTAAAACGGTGAAAACATTAGAAGAATTTAAAAACACTGTTATATTATTTTGAACCCGTTAACAATCCAGATAGAACATTTTTATTTTGCATAAACATCCCCTGTCTAGTAATAACGAGACTGCAGATTGTTATGCATTTATGAAGAAATTAACTGGAGATATAAAACAGTGAAAAATATAAAAAATCTAAGAATATTGTTATGTTGTCTTCAATGTGAAAAGACTATTTAAGGGGTGAAATGAATTTTTATCTAAATAGATCGATGCAGAATATTTTTATTTTGTATACATATAAATCTGTCTATTCTCTCTATATACATAATCTGTTATAATAACTAACGCATTTATGGCTTATGGAAATTTTCAAAAAATTCTGGGGCAACAAATTCCACAGAATTTAGTGCGATTTTTATTTATTTTGGATCTATAAATGTTATTATCAATGAAAATAGATCAGTGAAAATACGAAAATTGGACATTACATAAACATTCGCAGTCTAGCAGTAATTAAACTGTGGAATTTATGCTTGTCTTTTTATTTTGAAAATTTAATATGTGGAGGGAATCTAATCGTACCAAGTAATAGAGTGAATCTTAGCTTTGAAACAGCATAAATAAATGTTACGGTTCTTTTTTAATTATAGAACGAAAGTAGTTTGATAAAACTTGTACCGTTAGCAATAGTTTTCCATATTCGCGTTGACAAGCAGGCATCGAGCGTTTTATCAAACTGTTTTTTGTCTCTATAATCCAAACATGATGCGCAGCCTTTATTGACACTTTCTATATGATAACAATGCGCCGCATGATGTAATTAAATTTCCTCTTACATTTTTAATTTCTGCGATAGATCAAAATTTTTCAATGAAGATAGACGTTCGTTTCAATTGAATCATTGTTTAGAAATAATCATAAAGAAATCAAAGATTTTAGTTTTTAAAACAAGATAGATAAATTTTCACCCGTAGAGGAAGTTATTAGAAACTTTTTAATAGGTTGTGTTCAAAACATGGATTGTAGAACTTTTTTGAAATGTATTGTATTATGTAACACTAAACCTACCGACCATCAAAAGTGACTGATGTGTATAGTATTATAAAAATAACAAGATTAAATTTATTTATATTTTGTGCGATTTTTACTATTGTATATGTATACTGGAGTCAAAAAATATATTCAATAAATTCCCATTAAAACATCTTTACAATTTCAATAATTGTCAAATAAAAAATCTAAAATGGGTCATTTAACGCCTCGTGGTAGGTTTAGTGTTAAGTAACTATAATGTTCAGAACAGTCCCGTGTCTATTACAAATATAATTTTTCGCTATATATCAAATATTTGTTTTAATATCTATTACGTATCTACATATTTTGAGACTGAAACGCATCACACTCACTGCCCACGTACAAATGCAATTAAGACCAAACCTAAGAGACAGTAAAAGTTCCTAACAAACATAAATTAACACATTCAGATGATATTTTTATACTATCATTATTACTGAAAGCGGTTAGGATATTAATTCTCTAACCGATTCTCGTTATGTACAATGCTTTAATTCTAGTTGACTTCACCTATACAAGAATGGCACTTCCGTCTACACTACAAAAACTAACTAATTACATGGGAATCAGTGAATGACGCATGCCTTGCGTCTACCGGGTGGCGATACTAATGACGCAACAATCATGTCACCGGTCTCGTACGTGTCAAGTTAGTGAACCGGACCGGAGATGTTGGATGAAGGCCTCGGAAGGCTAGGTCAAAATAAACCCGGCCACCGGTATCCGGGGGTTAAAAGAGGTTGTGGAATGACCCCATCGTATTCCAAGCAGTTCAGTATGCAATCAGTATAATGGATTGGTCGTTACCAGACGACACAGTCGAATCAAAGTAACATATGTCCCGGGTACTGCCGTGGCAAGGAATACTGGCGCGGATATTGCCAAAGAAAGGCGTTTTAAATTACCTTCGATGAGTAGAGCGGCAACAAAGCCACGTGTTTTGCTTCTTCACTCCGGTTCCATTTATCTCCGCCGGCACAATACGCTCCGGATTTGACACATCTATCAGCGTACAATGCTCAGCCCAACCCGCCCCATTCTTTGCTTTCCGCCCCTTCTTCTTTTCCTGCTCTTCTTTTCGCTGGTAGGTCGGTGCTCGGCCTGACAGAACACAACGTTCCGACGCTGGCTGCTGCTGCCATGCCGCAACCTTCCCTCGACAGAGCGAACGGGGCACGCCTGATATTCCAGCTAACTTCTCCGACGTAATTGCTGTTTTTGTACGTCACCTCCCTATTTACGGATAATCTAGATTTACTGGAATTACGGTCACGTAAGGAGAAGTTCTCCGGCGGTCTTGTTGACTCGTCGCGGCTGTTTCAACGTTTATCCAACATCTGACGATCTACCATTAACCAAGCAATTCCAGTTCAAAATAAGGTCACCGTTTATACGATTACTTTCAGCAGTTTTTACGTCTCATAATGCGTTCGCTGTACGTCCCAGGCAAATGCGCACGCTGTTCATTTGCGGAGTGGACGTAGAGACGTAGAGAATGGTTACCGTGGAACTTCATTCATATTAACAGGTCGGGATTAATCGATTCTTATGACACTATGCAGCAGGGTGGGCACATTTCATTTGAAATAAGATAACACATCATCTCTCTCTCTCTCCCTTATTTGAAATAATGAATTATTTTAAATACCTTCTTATTTGTATTTTACAAGTAACATAGAAAAATTATTTTCATTGGCGTTCAAATCAAGTGAACAATTTTCATATAATATTTTATTTGAATAATATAAGAAATCTCATTTGGAATAATGAATTATTTTAAGTACTTTCTTATTTGTATTTTACAAGTAACATAGAAAAATTATTTTCATTGGCGTCCAAATCAAGTGTACAATTTTCATATAATATTTTATTTGAATAAGATAACAAATCTCATTTGGAATAATGAATTATTTTAAATACTTTCTTATTTGTACTTTTACACATAACCGGAAAAGGATATATTCATTTGGCGTTTGAATCAAATGAACTATTTTCCAATAATATTTGATTTGAATAAGATAACGAATAATCTCTCTCATTTGGAATAATGAAATATTTTAAACACTTTCTTATTTGTATTTTACAAATAACATAGAAAAATTATTTTCATTGGCGTTCAAATCAAGTGAACAATTTTCATATAATATTTTATTTGAATAAGATAACAAGTAATCATTTGAAATACTTGTATTGTAGTTCAAATACTTTATTATTTGTATCCTACAAATAACATAAAGAAGGTATTTTCGTTTGGCGATTAAATCAAATAGATTATTTCCAAATAATACTTTATTTCAATTACATTGTTCAAATAAAATAATAAATGATTTCACCTGACGAAGAAGTTATTGAGGTAACTAAATTATTCAATTTAGATGTACTAATTTTTGTAATTTAATTATTAAAGTTTAGCTGCATTTGCTTTCGAATTTGTTCTTTAATACACGAAATAGATAAAATTTTGGGGAGTACGAATTATTTGATCAAATAAAATACGAAATGAAAAATTATTTGAAATTCTTTTGAGATTCGACCTTTTGAATATCGATGAACAAATTATAGTGTAATAAAGTCGGAACAAATCTTCTGTTCAAACCAATATACAGGCATTGAATCTTCTGCATTGTGATGTAAGAAAAATGTTGCTGAAGTTGCTAAAATAATATGTTTTGATCTCGAAGAGAGCACCGTAGCTCATGAAAAATGGAAGGCATATGGTATCCACGATTTAGAAAGCTTCCGCTTGACTATAACGATTTTCGATTGCGAAACACAAAAGCAGCTTGCTAATTCGGAGTAAATCATATCCGGATACGAATTGAAGTGTTAATCGAGGCATTATTCTAAAATTTGCGATAAATAATATCATGCGCCGTTCTGTTAAGCGATCCTTCATCATCGAGTGAATTGAGCAATTAATCCATTAGGTTAAAATAATCATACTAATACTAATAATAAACTCGAAATTTCACACAATTTCATTAACCCTTATGTGAATACATGGGGACCGGCTCTTAACTGGTTTTCAATACTTCTTGTGTTCTTGTTGAAAAATAACAAAATTGCTACAGACTTCTAATTTCTAGGATAATTATTAAGAGTACAAATTAATTATAATACCTTCAAACAACTAAAAAAAATTCATTCTACTCTCCAAAATATGTATACTATAATATGTACTCACTTCATCTTATAAAAATAAAATAAATAAATAAAATAAAAACTTTCTGAATTGCAAACACCCTGGGGTGAAATAAAAATTAAATGTCTAATAGATTGAAAATAATATAGCATTATATATTTAAACTCTTCTAATGTTTTTACTTTTTTAGATTACACCCACTTATTTTTATTGTAATAAATGCATAAAATCGGCAGTCTACTTACAAGTGATTACTGAATCTCCAATATGGTGATTTGAATTCAACAACTCAACTGATTGGCTGTGAGAACTACCAATTAGCTTGTACAGGGTGTATAGAAATTATTATTACACCCACGGTTTGATGGAAATTGATGTAAGAAAGATGCCGCATAATTAAAAAATGAAGTCGACAATTTTTTTCTACTGCGTCGTATTCTATTCAATCGTTCTTTCATTATCAAACCGATTTTATTTATATTATATTTTCATTTCTCGGATAAATGGAGTTCATATGTATACCGTGCTATTGATAAAGTTGCAAATTATTTCTTTGCACGTGAAATACAATCGAAAAGTACTTACACCTAATACAAATTGATTTACATTTAAGGCAGAAAACAATGCCTTCAAAACTTCAAACTATGCAGTTCAACGTCGAGAATGTTATTGAACGTCATAGAAAAGAGTGAAAAATTAGCCAGGTCATTAACACGCATAATATTTAAGATTCTGCAGGTCGTGATCGGATCAAAGCAGCATAAAAGCGTGCGGTCGTGAGAAGCAGCGTTGTGTCGGTTATTAATATTAATAGCAGATGACTGTCGTTACGGAGCAAGGGAATCTAGGAAATACGTGACTTTCTGTCCCGCAAGATACGAGAGCTGACTCCTACAAATTGACACGATACTAGGGACAACTGGAGGCAGGCTTTTCAAGGGAGACACCCGTAGCAGGACAGGAGTTTTGGTAAACGATAAACATCTAAAACTGTCACGGCCGGGTTGCCGTGAAGCTTTTGAGGAATGAAACAGAGCTAAAATAACCTTTCAGCGTACGTCACCGAAATATGTATGTTCGTTCGCGATGAATTTTCTAACGTATCTTCTCGGTGCGAGCCGTTCATTTGGAGCACGCATAACTCAGTGTGTTTGTCGTTGCTATGATTAGCCTCTTTCCTGAATAAACATTCATGCGTACTCGCGTGCGCGCGAGCGCCTATACAAGAGATAGAGAATGTAAGTGAGGTCGTAAGGAAAGGAAGGGACAGAAAAAGAGAGAAAGAAGGGAATGGTGGAAGAAGAGGAACGAAGGTCGGTAGTTGTACGTCATCCAAGAAAGATGCATCGCAGTGCTCACGGCGATGTTGAGAAGACCGAGAGAGTGAAGGCAATGCCACACTTTGCCACCCTGACGACACGGCTGGGTGCAGAGCTGAAAGCGAGAATTCTCCCGCAGCGTGGAGACGCGGCACTCGCTTCGCATAAATCATCCTGTTTCTGCTTGGAACAGGGAGGCGAAAATAGATGGGGACCCATTCTTTCTTTCTCTCCCTCTCTATCTTTCTCTCTCTCTCTCTCTCTCTCTCGCTCTCTCCCTCTCCCTTTTCTCACTTATCTATTTATCTATTTATCTTCTGCGTCTATCCATCTATCTATTGGGTGGGCCGAAAAGTCCGCTTCTATCTCCTAATCCCCATATTTTGGTCACGTAGGGGAGCAGCGGCAAATGGCGGCCACTTAACCTATAAATCGAATAGCTCCACAAGAATAGGTGAAATGTTTATTACAAATTACTTCTGGTAAACTGAAACTGTTGAACTGTTTGTCTGGGTGTCAGAATAATTTCATATTTGTCTATTTCATGAAATTGACAAATAAATGGAAAGCGATTTTGACCACTAAATGCCTGCAGGTAATAGCAGTCACGTTACTGGCAATTGCAATCTAAGGGATGCCATTCTCAAATTCTTTTTTAAAAAACATTGATGTTTTCAATTCTACGGACATCTTTCGATCCTCCTTTAAGGATTCTAGGGTTAATGATTAGAAAAAATAGAATTTGATTCAAGTTGACAATTAATTGAAGAACGAAATTGATGTGTAACTCGAACTGTATAAACTAATGATGTTGAACAATGTTATTTAGTTCCGCAATAGAAAATATGATTACACGACAAAAGAACCAAAACTATATTCGATTATTTTATTTGTTGGTCATATTGTAGGTTCTACACACACATATAAAATCATTGACAAGTTTACTTGTATAGATTGCGTTGCACCGAAGAACACGAGATTCGGAAAAGGCTTTTCACCTCCCGTCTTCTTCCTTTCCTTTGTTTATCGATCTCCCTTTAAGTTTTCTAGCTGCAGAACGTAGCCTCGGAAAGCCAAGGGTGGCACGCATTGCACACTCTACACGCTGAATACGAATAGATACATGTGCACGGATTCGTTTCTTCGGCATTCCCTTTTTTCTTCCACTTCCACTGTGAATAAAGACCTCCCACATATTTCCGTGACTTCCTCGACCAGGTATCCGGCCCAAGCCACGGGACATCCTGTGGAAGGTCGCGCAAAACTGCGAGCTCCGAGCTCCGATATATTCACTTTCATGAGGTCGCTTCCTCACAGCTAAACTGGACACACTGTTGCTACAAGCTTTTTTGGGAAATCCGCGGTTGGGGGTAAGAGTACGACCTTCCGGCGTCCTGGCACCCGGAGATCTATGGCCGTCCACCCTAAACGCGTCGTTCCCCGAAATTCCTTTGGCGGACCACCAACAGCAATTTCATTTTTAACTTAAACTTTCACTCTGCTATTAGGTTCCTGAACATGTGAGACAACCCGGAAGATATAGCCTATATTGCTTCCTCTAACCTTAGTATGCTAAGTCGTTCTGAAAGTAATTTTTCAAGGGAAAACGAAGGACAATTGTTTGTTATTTAGAATTAATTTTATACCGTTTTGTTCTATGATCTTTTGCGATATCTCTGGCAACTTGACATCCCATGCTCGTAGAATTGTTGTTTTTTTTATTAACAATTGAGTTACAGTCAGCCTCATGATTAGACTGCGGATCTTTATGCAAAATAAAAAATGTTCGTATGGATTGTATTTTTCTTTTAATTATCCTATTAAGCTGAAACTAATACATTGATGTCCTTAAATATTTTTAACCATTGTCCACTGCTTTAAATTGTACGTGTCCATTTTTATCGTAACTACTACAACAGTATTTTTGAATTCTTCTAATGTTTTCAACGTTTCGAATTACACCTAATCATTTTCGTCACGAATACATACAATCCGCAGTCCAATAATTTCCTCGAAGAAGGAAAAACAAGAAAATGGATCTACAAAGACAGAAGGAAATGAGGCGCTGTGAAAGGATAGGCTCAGCCTAATTACATTTATGTCCATCCACATAACAGTGTTGCATCGCTGGAACAAATTTTGAACTTTCTAATGACTAGACTATGAGTTTAATGCAGTTATAACTGCGAGAGAGCACGGAGGCAATCGAATAAAAACTTCAACGAGGTTCCACGGAGCTGAATAAAATACTGCTGCGTAGCCATTTTCCCGGGGTATGATTAATAGGTCATGGAAAGTGGGAAGTATGTAACAAATTCAAATAAAAGCGCAAAGATTTGAAGCTTGTATCGGTAAAAGTAGAGTAGTGTCGTATTGTAGCCCCTACTAGTCTTCCTGAAAGCAAATGTTGCTTGAAAACAAGAAATATCTGCTAACCAACTATTAAATAAACAAATCTTATGTTCATTTCGGAATCTCTGAAGCCAGGCATATGCTATAGGACACAGCATCTTTACACGCCGTTAGAGAAAGATGCTGTGCTCTATAGCACATGCTTGGCTTCAGAGATTCCGTAATGAACATTTCAATCTCGAGGTTGATGAACGTCCTGACATCCGAAAAAATCGGAAGACGGTTTAGAGCAGCTATTAACTGATAATCCATTCCAAGCTCAATTAAAGACTTGCTACACCATTAGCAATTACTCAACAAACCATTTTGTTCGGTTTCCTTAGCCTCGCTAGCACCTGCTCCAATTAGGATGCAGAAGCAACCAGCGCCTAATATACGTTTCATAAGTCGACACTGTAGTCTCCAAACACACAGAGAATTATATGAGTTTGTGTCACCTGAATTTCAAATTCTATTGTTCCAATAAGTTGGTGTTATTATACAGAAAAGTGCCCATTGAAATAAATGCAACAGCTGATTCAGTGATAGGACCGAGAATTAATTAGTGCAGCTAATACCCTAGCACGACAGACTGCAGGATGCGCAGATGGATGTGTTCGAGGAAGGTTTTCAATGGGTCGAGGGGAAAACTAACGTAGCCTTCGGAATCGTGACTCGGGATCTTGTTCTGTTGGCCACTGAACGCGCTCCGAAGGACAGGGATGAAAAACGGTACGGTGACAGCAAATCGACCGAAATCAATTCGTATCTTTCGGTGTTCCTAGACGCGGCACGATCTCAGAAAGACGCATTGCGCTTGTTTCGCAGCGTTATTCCCTTTATGCTTCGGGGTACCTAAGCTGACCTACCGCTCCTTTTCGAGAAGGAACTCTCGGCGGAGTCCTCTATCCAGTATCACGCTGAGCGAAGCGTGGTGCGCCATAAATCTTCGCCCTGTTTTTACGTGTGTGACCCCCGAGCGACTATACCATTATTAGACACACCTTTCAGCCTTAAGGTCGATCTACACTATACGGCACGGACCGGCCAGCATCCTCGCGAAGAATGTTTTGCTGGTTCGTGCCGCTGCGTATCGATGCTTCGCTATTTTGGCAGAGTGAATCTCAGTTGTTCCGCCCCGGAACGAAACTTCTTCGTTCGGATGAAATTTTTACCGTATACATAATTGACACAGGTGTACAAAATGTATTTTTTAAATTTTCAATGTAGGCCCACATAAAAAGGTTGTAGACAACAACTTTTATATATACGTATTAGTATAGTATTTTCTTTGTAAGTCCGACCAATTGCAATATTTTCAAAATTTCTTCTTTTTAATAATTCGAAGAATTTGTACTGCGGCATTCTGAAATATTGATAGAATTTATCGTCGTATTTAAGTAACTCCTCGAATAAAGTCGAATGTTCTCCATCGACTTTTCTTTTCTTCGAAATCGGATGCACCCAAATGCGACCTCGTTTTTCCACTTTTTCGCTTCAGCTTCATCTTCGTCTGAAAGTATGGCGGAAAGAGCCAGTTTCTCGATGCTGTTCTTCGACGCTCATTTTGACGGTTTCGCGTCAACTGACGGTTTGAAGCATGTATACATAATACATACATATATTATTGTTCCATAGTGTAGTGTGGATCGACCTTTACCTCCCTAAGAATTTCACGAAACCGCACCGTAACTAAGCTTCTATAACTCACCACGCTTCCTTTGCTTTCCGACGTTTATTGACCGGCTACGAATTCACCCTTGTCCTTTTCGAAAACGCGTTTGAATTTATTGCCCCGGTGTCAACAGCTTTGATGTCCTTCGCAACCGCTACCGTCTTGCCGTGTCAAATTTCTGTAGGACTGTGTCGTCCCGGTCTTTGAAATCTTAACCTCCTGGAAATTAGGGGCATTCTTTCACCGGGGTGTCATGATTTCTTCTTGCCACATTTAATTTATTATGGTACCCAGGCTTTATCTCATTTCAGTATTCTTGGTACGCAACAAAATTGATATCTGACAGATCTATTTTTTCCAACCAGCTTTGCTTTCCGAATGAAGAACAGCAATAAAAACCATAAACTGTTCATACTGCCGAAAATATTTATGTTTCAAATGTTTGGATGAAGCATACCACCTTACGCACCGTCCATTTCCTGCACAAAATATGTAACCAGCTGCACCATTGACAACTGCACCAATAAATAAATAACAAGATTAGAAAGAAAGAGAAAAGCAAACATTTTTAAAGAGAAGAGAAACAAAGAAAAGAACTTAAAACTTAAAATTGAAATGAAAAAAAATTATTAATCGCAAGAGGGATTTTAGCATGTAACTGTACCACCCTCGTTACCATAGCCGTTGCGATACGATTAAGGAATAAAGTATGTCAATGAATTTTCTGGACATCATAAAATTAAATATTATTGTCGAAAACGCTCGGACATGGCCAGCTTATTTCACCAGAAAAAGTTCAATTAAAATCGACGACCCTTGTGAGTTCCAGAAGGTTAATTCTGCTATCACATTACAATTTCTCCTGGGTCCCAATGGATTACAGGCCTTAGGCACCGCGCCCAAGGTGCGTACTCGATAAAACGTACCAGTTACAGTGGACATATTGTTGGCTGCCGCGTAGCAACCGATCAAATATCTAGTTTCACTGTTCTCTGTGATTCCACGTTTTACGATGAGTATAAAAAAGATCAGGCCAGCCAGACAGCCTCGGCGACTGTCACGCGAATATCGCGGGACACACGATGCTGATGGTTTTTCGTTGCAACGCGTCACAGCCGAAGGGTTAAAAGTGGCAGATAGGCGAGCAAATGTTGGCGGTGATGAGGAACGGCGTTTTCGAACAGAGAAGTAACTGTCGTGAGCGGGGCTCGAGCTGCCTGCGGAACACAACAGTCGGCGTAAGACCGAAAACGACAAATCATAGCCGGTGTCAAAAACGAGCGACGTGAAAAATTGCCGGTACTTCCATAGAAAACTAATAACGGGTTGCCACATCAAACGAGATTCCGGGAAATCATTACTCGGCTTGTACCGGTGATGCGATGCGGTGCGGTGCAGTGTGGTGCGGCTTCTACGAGCCGTAACGTTTAAACGGCTGATGCGAGAGGTGGTGGCGATCCGCAGCCCCAACTCTCTCTCCCTGCTTGCCTGCTGCTTGCTCTACCCTCGCCGCGAGTAACGTCCCGAGTAATATTACGATGACAGTAATTGCCGCTTTGATCAATGCAAACCCAGCCGCGAGTAGGCAGCCCGTCACGCCACTGGGACTCAACGCGATCCTTTCCGGCCTACTCGACCGTGCCGCGGATGTGCACCGCCGTACTATACCGCTTTATCCTGCACAGGATCTTGATTCGCTTTATCGATTCGATCCGTTTGCTTTCAACATTTTATGAGACTTCCAGGAAACTACGTCTTCACCTAACCGAGGAAACGCAGTGCTGCGACGCACACTGGTCCGGGCAGCCGATCTACCAGTTTGTTACAGTAAAATCGCATTATTTTGCAAACGGCTGTGTTCTGAACGGAGAAATATCGTGTAGGGACACTATTTTTTTATGACTGAGTCTACCGCGCCGAAAGTACAATGTAAACACGGATCGCGCTGTCCTTCCTTGCGCCCGAAACTTTCATCGTCAATTAAACCACAAAATACAGCTGAAATTATATCGTGTTTAGTGTTATTTTAATCAGAAAAATGCCAGAAATAAGTTGGTGAGAGTCCTATAAAAAAATAACGAGAAATAAACTAGTTTTGTAATTGGATTAGTAGTGGCTCACACCGATATACTCGAGCCGAGATCAGATTACGCGGAATGTTTACATTGCTCGGAGACTGAGGCAGCTCGAGCTTCTTGGCCCCTGCGGCATTGCCCCTCAGTGGTGTAGGCACTTGACAAATTCTGGATAGACGGTCGCTGAGAAATAACGCGACTTCACTGTATATATAGCCTAGGCTATCTCCAAATTTTTTAAAGAATTATTATTATGACAAATTTCAAAATCGAAGTATGTATAGCTCTTGTATGTAATTCTTCAATGACCATTTCAATCAGGTTACCCTTTCAATCGAGTGTCTTATTCCAATATCTGCAATGTCGTAATGTCGGTCCCATTTATTTTTAAACATAATTGAAGTATGTACTCTTTTTTGGCATTGCATGTAAAATCGATTTCACAATTTTATTGCTCCACTTAAAAAGGAAACAGATGTTAAATAGCTATAAATTACATTGCTATACATTAATAAGTACACCTGCTGATTGGCACAGCCGCCCATGTCAGTTTTATGATCGCTCCATTAAAACTCGGAGAGAGCGTTCTTAAAATATATGTTCCACAAAATGTATATTAAAAATCGGTTTTCTCAATTGTTTACAGCGTTTTTCCGTCGTGGAAGTTAGGACTTTTTAAAAATATGTTGGTAAGAAACTACATATGTACTATGTAATGTGAGTTGATCGTGTTTAATTTGAAAGATAAAGATTTGGAAGATAAAGATTTACAATGTCAAATATAGCAAACACATTAATTAAAGGGTGTCTCAAAATGACCTGACATTTTAAATTGCGCGCCATATCTTTTGTGGCGAACATAGAGTACTAATCTTTTACAACTGGCATCATGTTCTGAACATTTTTTATATCTGACTAAAACTATCATTAACTCATTGTTTCCATAAATAGATTTATACCACTTTCAGAAGCAACAATTTATATTATGGTGATATTGTGATATTACAAAGTAAAAAATCACAATCTCATACACAAATGTTTGTATTTATTGTTTAATAGAAACAGGAAGAATAAGGAAACAGAAGTTATTCGATGTCGAATGTTATTTATTACGTATGCACCAAGTTACACGAAAAAATATAAAAAGATGACAGTATTATCGTGCGAGCAGTCACGAAAAGCTATATGTAGTTCGAGGAAAATGCTGGTTATAGCTCTGGGAATCTTCTCATAAAACTTGTGTACGTTACGTCCGAGACTGTACGTAACCGAACAAGCAAATAAACAAAGTTTCGAATTTTTGAACTTCGTAAACGTAGGTGAGTTCGTTTATGTTGTTGAGAACGTAGTGTTCGATTATTTAAAATTTGCAGTTCTTTAACCTCATTCAAATTCTTGATCATGATTATGACTGCACACTCACTACTGTTTTTCTCTCGAATGTCATCCATTCCAAATTATTATCAAAAGTACGTCGACCTTTTCATTATATGTTCAAATTTTTCTCCCAATTATCTGTGATTTGCCCAGTCGTTATAAATTTTAATATTTTCTTAACTTTTTGCGAACAAAACCAGCATTTTTTTGTGAATCTATCTTTTTCGACTGTGAAAGATTAATGAATTTTATACTCAGTAATTTTTATAAATAGTGTCATATTATTATTATTTCTTAAAAGTGTTAAGTTTTATACTAAAAGATTTACGAGGTTGTTATAGTAATTTATTTGTAACGAGCGTTGCTAAATTACAGAGTATGGTAGGAACGTTTTTTAACTTTAAAAATCTGTGTTCAACTTGCAGTATTACAAGAAAATTGCTATACATCATTTTCCGTAGATTGTGTCACGCTGATTTCAAATCCGGTCGTAAAATTGATGTACTATCTCAAGATTTTGAAAAATAATCAATTTGTGTGAAAAAATCTAATGAAATTGTAATTTGCTCGTCGAAATGTGATTATAATCTCTCTATTTTTCTCTTATTCTGCAATATTTCAATTTTAATTTTTAAAAAATTAAATATCTATCTCACTTCTAGCTCTATTTCATTTCTATCGAAAGTTCTTTGATTTTGACACAAAATTCATCACTTTGCCCCGCTATGTCTTTCAGTACTAACTCTTAAACGAAGCCGCGTAGAAGATTTTTGTAAAGTAAAAAGTTGCTTCGAATGACCTCAGGAATGATTCCTTTCAAGGAAGTACACCATTTTGGGTTGGGTTGGGTTGGGACAGCCTGGAACATATTGGGTTGGGTTTTGGGACAGCCTGTATAGAAATTTCAATGTTACACTTTCTTTTGTGCGGCGCTGTGAATACAGAGCGACCGTAAAATTGGGAATATCGCGGTGGTGTAGTAAAGCCGGGTAGGAAAACGATTTCGCTTAAAAATTACGGTCGATGGAAAATCGTCGACACTATTAGGAATCGGCGGATGACGGGTGATGGGAGCGCAGGGAAATCGAAGCCATCGACCGAGACAGATAGTTCCTTCTCCCCCGTCCTCCTTGTCTCGCCCCCTTATCACGCTCCTCTCCTTTCCTTCTCTTTGACCCGCAGTTTTATTTGCGGCGGAATAAATAAAAATTTACGAGCAATTTACGGAGGGTCCTCAGCCAGGTCAGGGGGATCCATCAATTTACTCCGAAGTGCTCGTTTGGCGCGCAGGCTACAAAATCGTCGACGAAGTTCTCTTTATGAAGCTAGAATAGATTAATGCTCTCGTTTGTTCGGTAATGGCCCCGATAAATTATCTTAATAGCTCGAGGCGGCTATAAATATATTCCTCAGTTCCTGCGCTCTTACGCTTGTTTTCCTGGTATATCGCTGTCTCTCTGCACGCCGTCGAACTGCCATGTTTTCCGTGTCACTAATTCTAAGAATGAGCGAGACACGGGGCTACAGCAAGGAACGAACGGCTCGGACAAAGGCGTTCGGTGTAAACGATGTCGTTTTGGCACCGGTGTGAATTATTTCTGCTTACCGCGCGCTGCCATTGTCGTGTCGTTAGCTCACTCTTCCAACCTAAACACCCACTAGACATCATTCCCGTTCCGGTACTCTCATTCGATACAAATTATCGATTCCTTCGCGCATCTCCACGCTCTCGCTCTCTGTCCTCCGAGATAATAGACTCATAATTTGGAAAATGCTCCGAGTAATTCCATTCCCGCTTACGCAGCGTCGCTGCAGTTTAGCATTACAATTTTAGGTCGGAGTAAGCACTATCAATGTACCCTTGTTGCACACACCCTCCTCGAACAAAGTTCTCCCAGTCTCTGTTTCAAGTATTAAAATTTTCCCTCGATTTTAAATTTTATATAAATTACAATAAATTTACTAATTCATATTTTAATTTGAAATCCCCCTCATTTCAAATTTATGTATGTTATGAGTAGACTGCGGATGTTTATGCAATTTTCAATTTTTCTAGACAAACTTTAACCCTCGGACAACAGACGATTTTTATAGTTAATAATTGGCAATGCTTGGGACCGTTCACAGCTCTGATTAATCATTTTTTAAAATTTACTTTTGATGATATCTCGTGTAGACACATTAGTCTTTCCGATATCCTTAATGAAACAGCTATTCAGTTAGTATTTGTCAAAAATGACTCCGGCATAGCACTCGGAGGGTTATGAAAGTGAAATAAAATACAATGTTATTTCCAATGGTAGTAGCCTTTTCAGATTTCAATAAAATAAAAATTGTACTGAATTCTGTCGAATTTTATATTCCACCTTTTTTAAAAATTTTCAAAAGCCATAAATGCATAAAGATCCGCAGTCTAATTATGAGGATTCTCATTTTTCTGTGATTATGGTAGAATTTCTTTCAAACATGGAAATATAAATTAATATGAAAATGTAAATGTGCAATGCGATTTTTGATTAACGTGTGGTCGATGAGCGTAATGTTGACACATTCATTGCCAGCATTTTCACAGTTACGTAATACTGATTATATTAAGCAACACGTCCTTGTTTAAAATATGAAAAATGAGATCATTTCAGAAAAGTCATAAACAATTTTAAGATATTCCTTTACATAAAATATATATATAAATTCATGGTCGTTACACATGCATATGTGACGGCTAGCTGTGTAAAATAATGACAGGACGATTACAGATAAAAATGTGCGTTGCAAAAATTGTGTGTACATAGAATTAAGATTTTTCATGTAGGTAAATTGTTGAAAATTCAGAGGCTACACTTGTCGAGCATGTTGAAAGAGATTTTGACAAGCACAAATTTTTATTTTTAGATAAATTCAGTATCCTCATTTATAGATCAATAATAAAGGTCTGACGAAAATGAAAAGTCAGTATTGTTCTAAGTAGAAATAGCGAGTAGTAGACAGACAAAATGCTAAACTTGTAAGAGAACATTTGTTTCCAACTGCCGAAACAGATTTTTAATCGAATATATTTGCACTTGCAACCACCTTATTTCTAGTAAGTCTTGTCCCCATTTATATATAATTGACAATTAATTAAGTCGTACATGAATTTTAAAAAATGAAATATCAATTGAAAGGTTAAGAAATATAGTTTTAAATAATTACACAATTATTATCTTATGCATTGATACATTGTTTGTTTAAAAATATATTTGCACTGTTTGCAATATCGGTTTCCTCGTGGTACATTACTAATACACAGAAATGATATAAACAGCGGCAGCTAAAAGTAGCGTGCGGAAGATGCGCGGACAAGTGTCTTAATTATTTAAAAAGTAATCGGATAGGAGTTGAACGCGGTGCTCGGGAGATCAAAAGAAACGAAAGGAGAGGCCTTAATATACATGTTTCAGTGGTAGACAGCGTGTGCACCGGCATTTGGCAGAAATTAGGTTGGTAATGCATCAAGTGCCGGTCTCGGCAGCACTTAATGCCGTAAAGTTGTTTGATGGCACCGCTATCACCCCTAACAGTTCCTAACAGTTCAACGCACAGCTCACGTTGCGCCCCGGAGTCTGACACTGCAACCGTGAGTTATTCACTTAATGCGGCCATTACGCGCTCCTCGATGGCGCTTCATCCTGATTTACTTGACAAGCATTTATTGCTTCTATCTCGGCTAGCGATATTAAACCCTCTGCTCGCGTTTCCTATGTACGAACGTTACACGTTTCTCCACCTACGTAGCGAACCCTCAGTATTGGCTTAGCGAAGTGCATCGAGGAAGGATGATCGTCATGGTATAATCATGCGCACCGCCACGGACCGTTTAGTAAATTCCGGACGCACGTCTAAATTCTAATGGGCTGTCCGCTGGCCCCGTCGCACACGCTCCTGATTTTCTCCCTGTTGATTCGAATGTCTAACCCGGCCACGTACCTCAGATTTTTCACATTTCTTCCCTGTTTTTCATTCTTCGAATGCACAGGGTGCTTCTTTTGTCTTGCGCTCGTCTTGCTATTTTCTTGTCGATAGGTACAACAAATTGTCCCAAAAGGCGTACACCTTTTCGTTCCAAGGTCTTCTTCGAATTTTCAAGGTCAACAACAGTTAAAATTGATTTTTTATCGTGATTGTAGCATACATCGAGATGAGTTAAACGATTTGAAACACTGTGGCCTTGAACGACTTGAAACAGTATGACTTTGAAAGAAGAAAATCACTTTAGTTTAAGAGAGGTAGAAAAATGATTGGGTTAGGATTGGATTAGTCCTTGTTTTCTACACGAAATTGTACTGTTTTTATCTTACATACTTGCTATAAAGAAGGTTATTTCTACAGTAAATGCTTGCAAAATAAATATGCAAAATAAGAAAGCATTTGCATCAAATACGAAAAATGAGATAAATGTATTCATTGCATATTGAAAAGTAAAAATATGCAAGGAATAGTACAATATGTAAAACTTGTTAAAAATTTCCCACTCCCCAGAAATTGTTGATTTTGAACTGTGATAATTTCGTGAAAGATCGAAAGAAAAAGAATTTAAGAAGGCGAATATATATTACCTCTAATTTATTAAGATTAATAAAAAAAATGTCTATTTGCTTCCTATCTCCTGTAATTAATATAGAAAATTTTTATTTTGTATAAAGACGCGTGTAGTCATCACCATTTACAAATTCAATTCCGAATTACAGGATAAAAACGAGGAGTTTTTAATCAAATCTATATATTGTACTTAAAACCATAAATGCGCATTCATTTTTACCCAGATTGCAACACGTTGTTTATTTCTTGATACAAGTGTCTATTTCAAAAATATGTAGTCCCTAAAAGCTTATCAGTCTAGTAGCCGTTTTTTACAACTGTAATTATGCTTTTCCTCATTTTTTTAATTCCAGTCGGTAAATTACTATATATTAACACTAACAATATATGAATTCCTGAATATCATGAGGAATATTATCTTGATTATTATTTAGATACTCCCGACATTACTTTCAAATAATGATACAAGACAGGAGCATTATCGTCGTCTAAAAATAACTTGATAGCTCAAACAGGAACACACGCCGTTTACAACTAAAAATAACCGAACAAACAGCGCAAGAAGAAACAAAAGAAGATTGTCTTTTATCGAGAAAGGAATACGGATTCGTAAAAAGAAGCTGGCGATGACGCGAAATGTATTTCTTGCGGTCATTCTCTTCGTGAATCCGTAAAAGGGTGGAGCATGAAGGCGATGACTAGAGCGAAGACATTGCTTATATGTACTACATATGAGATTAGACAGGTTATTATTACGTTCGAAATTACTTCTTTATAGTTTTTGCTCTTGTAATTTATTTTAGGACTATTCTAGTTAAGTTTTTTAGCATTTGCCATGTCCTAAAGCAAGTTTTATAACGATTACATCTTGCCTCTACTTACCTCCATTTGATGCCAATAATTTTACAAAGATTACGAATAATTTACGAAAGTCCTACCATTCGTTTTTCCCATGACTTAATTGTGAATAGACTGGGATTTCTAAAACAGTAAAAGATTAGAAAAATTTAAAAATATTTGTACAATATTATAATTACATAATTACATTATAATGTTATAACATTTATAATTATATAATTTTCTATATTACATTATAGTGTTGTCTTTAATGCAACGAAATCTTTAAAATTTTTATTTTATTTATTTTCGATTTTGCATAAATATCTAGTCTAGTTACGAGTAGAATCCAGATTTAGAATTAAAGAACAATTTAAAACAGTGAACAGTTTTAAAAACAAAAGTATTGATATAGTATTTTGACTGCATTAACTCCTGCAATTAATGCACAATCTTTTTATTTTCCATACAAGTCTAGTCATAAGTTTATTACAATTTAATTTTATGTCTATTGGAATCACAAAAGAATGTTTCTTATGATAATACAATAAAACTTGTGAGTAACATTTTGATCATATTACATACATATATCCAACGAGATAACAAAATGTCCGGAATACTTCGTAGCTGTATGTGTCGGATTATGCAAAATATATCCGAAGAATGCGTAGGAAGTAAGTGTGCCTACGAAATGTCAAGCACATCGTTTATTTTATTTATTGCGATAGTCAATGGATACTTCCTACTAATTAAAATCTAGTGATATTTCCAGTAATGTCATTTAAGATTGCAACAATCTCTTATTACAAATTATTGACGATATGTTAAAATTAAACGTATAAAAGATTTAACAATGTGTTCTTCAACTCGATTTGTTGCTGGGGATTAGAAAAACTTCCAGCAAAGAACAAAATATACAGTCAGTCTTAAAATTAATGGCACACACTGTAAATCAGAATAACTTTTTTATAAATGGATTTAACCACCTCAGTTTTTCTGCCAAGCTAGATGTAGCAGTTTACTAAACAATAAATAATTAACATTTTCGAAAAATTGTGTTTAGTCTGAACTACAAACAAAAAATAGTAGAAGTTTATTTTTTCAACTTTTTTATTTGAGCTTGCAACGAAAATTTAAAAAATGTTTTTTGTAGAATTACGTAAGTTATATACATGCTGACAGTTTCATCGAAATTCGTAAATTGGTTTACGAGTTATAAACGAGTTAAAAATTGTAATTCTCAGCATTTTTAATTGTTTATAACTCGTAAACCATTAAATCAAAGTAAATACAATTAAATAAAAAAAAGTTGCGAGAAGCAACTTTTTCAAGTTTTTTCTTATTCAAAGTAAATACAATTTGGTAGACAAACTAAGGTCGTTTGGTCCATTTATAAAGAAGTTATTCTGATTTAAAGTGTGTCATCAATTACGAGACAGACTGTAAGGAAAAGTACATTTTTATATTTATTACGTCAGCATTTGATTTTTATTCTCAATTTGAAATTGCTTTTTGACAATATAGTCGCTGCTTTTGTGCAATCGGGGTTGTCAGTCACTGTATTTTATCGAACCATCTGTTTTTCCGTTTCTCATCATTTTGACCACAGCCAACATATTCGTTTTCCTGCGAAGCTTCAAAGCTGTCGTTTCCTTTGTCAGAAATAGTCTGTTGAGCCACGTCTGCGTCGAATTCGAAATTGTTTTGTTTCTTGTTTGTCTCTCCTCGCTTGTATTTCTGTGTTAACCCTCTATTGCATTCCGTTCTCAATCGGGGCCTTAAATTTCAAATGTTCTACATATTGTAAATTAAGTAGAAAATACTGAAGAATGAGCATGTTGGTCCCAAGTGGGAACATTGCGCTTATGAATGAAACCGCATATGTATAAAGATCCCATACAGCAGAGTTGGGCATTAATCGATTAAAATTTTAACCAAGATTGATTGATTAATGTGTACGACTAAAAAAGGTAATCATTGAAAAATCAACGATTGATTCAATCGATTGATGAAGTTAATCGTTATGTTATTCCTCTTTCGAAGCAAGGAATTTTTCAATAAAATTCTCGGTGTGTTTGGAGACTACAGTGTCGACTGATGAAACGTATACTAGGCGCTGGTTGCTTTTGCATCCTAATTGGAGCAGGTGCTAGCAAAGCTAAGGAAACATTAGGTAATTCCTAATGATGTAGCAAGTCTTTAATTTAGCCTGTAATGGATTCCCAGTTAATAGCTGCTCTTTAAATCGTCTTCAAAGTCATTAACCGTCAAACTCATTAAGGGATGAAATCAATTTTTATTTTTTTCTTGCTTCCCACCTGCAGTCCCATCCCTAGTAATGAGGAACACTACTGATAAACATGGCAAAACTCAATCGTGTGGTATCTCTACGATAGCAGTGCTGTCCTTAAAATAGCAACGACTTCAAGTTCGACGCGTTTGCTTCGACACGTATTGCTCCAAAATAAGAATAGTTCGCAGCAGGAGGATCGTTCGCTCCCTTGCTTCTTCCTCGGCCAGTGATAGTTAAGCAGATTCTGTTTGTCCAGCTGTATCGAAAAGTGCGACGGCAAGGCGAGCTGCAGACATGGTTAATCCTGTATATCAATTCGAAACGGACCTGGCCGCGGTTTATTAAAAAAGGATGGCGACGCAGCTGCGCGAATGGCGGCGAGCCCGAATGAAATTCGCGGGAGCACGTGCCCGCGAGAGAACTGTCTTGACGGTACGAAATTTCCGATGAAAGCGTTACTGGCAGTGCGCGAAACTCCGAGCGTAAATTTTCGCCGGTGGTTGGCAGTTCAGCCATCCTTTGCAATGCGTAGCATCTCTCGTCGTCGTAGCGCCTCGGTTGAAACCTCGTAAACCCGGGAACGACCAATTAAACGAAACGAGCAGCGCACTGATGCACTCTCTGGCTGGTTGCCTGCCTGCTGGCATTACCTACAGGTTATACGACTCGCGAAATTACCCTCAAATTACACAGTTGGTACCGATGTGTGCACTTCCCCCCTCGCCCGGTTCTGTATACTTACGGCTGGATAACAACCGGCCTGCTAGCAACGCCACTACGACCGAGAAATGCTCCTCTCTATCTCTCTCTCTCTGTCTCTCTTTCGCTTTCTCTCTCGCTATCAAACTTCGCCGGAGAGCTCGGCAACGAAACACCCGCCAATGACGACTCGCTGGATCCTCCTCAAAGCTATACTTGCTGCTCGCTTATTCGATCATCGGCTGCTCCGCGAAGAAAGTGACGGTTATGGAAGGCATTCACGCGCATTCGATTTGACTTAACCCGGCCCGCATCGTTCCGGGAACCTATAAACTTTGCACTCGCTTGTTCGAACACTTTTCAACCGGCACCGTCCTCCGACTCTAGCGTACCGTCTAACGTTCCTGAAACCGCGTTCGCCGTTTTCTCGCCGCTTACTTGCTGCCCGCACGCAATCACGATGGAGGCTCTTGGAAACGCGTGTACACGCGGGAGATGGGGGCTGTATAGTTGTAAATAATAGAAGATATACTGCTACCATCTGCCTGTCAACGTTCAGCCAGATAAAAGATCTCGGATACGTGGAAAAAATATATGGACGGCTACAGTGGCGGATTAAGACCTTTAGAGGCCCTAAGCACTTGGAAGATTTCGGGCCTCCTTATGCAGGGTAACCACTCCAACAGTGCACTGTAGTGGACAATTAAGCGTCGCCAGTCGGGACCGAATGCGAACGCTTAAGTGGGCAAGGTGGTTTTTCAGCATTCAACTGAAAGGAGCGTAGGGGATGTGCGTGAGATACGGATATCTGGTATCAAGCTTCAATCGGCACGCTTGAAGCTCAGTCTGAGGTCTAATTTTTTTGGAATTGGGGAGGTAGCGGCGCGGCGGACACTTAGGGTAAGGTAGTCAAATGTGGTACCCATTTCTTTAACACTAAACCTACCGAGCCTTAAGGGCAGTGTCTCCTCGAATGTGTGTGAGTGCACACACCGCTGGACCACGTATACGTACGATAGAACAGTACATAATTGGTATTCTATGAATGTATGCTCCTAATCAATTTTTCTGTGGATCCAGCAAATTGCGCCAGCAGATACAATTTATCGTCGTCACTAACTTTCTTCCACGAATCTTTTTTTCATAAAAAACAATTTCCCTTTGTTTCTTCTTTCCCTGTTCGTTTAGTTATCTTTAGCAACAAACGGTGTGCTTCTCTGTTTCTGCTATTAAATTATTTTTAGACGGTGACACATAGACTGCGGATTTTTATACGCATTCTTCTTGTTATATATATTATTTTGTAAAAAGAAATAAAAGTTTTATTTCGCCGACCAGAAAATTTGTTCTGTTACAAATATACTACTAATGTCGTTGATGTTCGTTAATCTAGCCTAATTTAACTGACTGTTAATTCAACTGACTCTTTCGTACTTCGAGAAATTGACAATAGTTAACAATGTCTAGGAGTTTATATTTAATATATATTCTTAATAGCAGCTCGCATGGTGGAGCTCAAAAAAGGTGTGTACCAAAAAAATTCATAGGTACATATTTCTAGATTTTATAATTTTTGGAAAGAAGTGTTTATTTCGAGAAATGAATACTGTTTGAAAATGAATAATGTTTCATCCTACAGATTTGTTGGGAACTTAGAAAAATTTTCGTCGAAGAGCCGCCGAACCAACACACCGCGGTACTTTGAAAATTTTCGGTGCAACACAGCTTTAACCCTGAACACTCGGAGTCCCCACTAAACATTAATAATACCATTATTCAAAATATTGTTTAGATTATTAAATATGTTTATTATTTAAATGTTGTATGAGATGTTATATCAATTTCATATCCATAAAATGAAAAAAATCATTATAGAATGAAATTATTCCAGGTCGGAAGAAATGTTTAATTTTCAATTTAAAATAGCTCCGAGTGCAAAGGGTTAACATTTCGTAATGAAGTAACTGTTGAAGGCATTGAGACGTACCTTGAGCTGATTCATAAAAATAATCTTGAAGTTTTTATGGCAGGCTGCAAATATACAATGCGTTCACCTACATTTATATGACATAATTAAAATGTAGTAAAGTAAACGAAGTCGCTTCGTTTATTTTGCTAAACGCATGTAGTCTCCGCGAATTTTTAACAATACAAAAACGGTCTATTCTTAAAATTGCATCGAATTGTTTAACTTGCTAATGAAATTTTGCAAAAACTAGTTTTATGAAGTCATTTTATAACAATATTAATATGTTCATGTAGACCTCAAATTAATATAAAATTGTTTCTTTATGCAGCAATTATAGTGCAATCAAATGAAATAGCTTTTTATTTAAAAGCATTTAATTCAATCGCGAGGCTTAATATTTCTCTTCCTCATTCAATTTGGTTCGAATGGAAAATAGGCTAATGATACCTATCCAAGCTTCTTAGAACACTATACTTAGTATTCGTTACCGTCATGGATGATCGACTAGTGGCCAAGGAAATGGTGGTTGAGGAGAACATTCCTGGAACCCATAAACTAAACCTACTGAGCTCCATTATGTCTAATCAGTGGTCTGACAGCTATGTTTCGGACTCACTGAAATTCATACTGATAAATATGCATATTTAACGCACTTGATAATTGTTCATCGTTTAGATATTATTTTTACTTTTTATTATAAACAACTATCTTTCGGAATTTTACGTATTATTCTAATGTACCACGTAAATTTTAAATGATTCTCTCTTAATAAATCAATATAACTTTCAGTGATCTACACACACACACACATACACGTCTCTTCTTATAATGTATACAAATTACTTAGAATAATTAATATAATTAGAATAGAATTACTAAGAATAATTTTATTCCAATTTAAGGCTTTGAGCAACAAAAATATGTTACGAAATAAATATTCGGGAATTCGTATTTTTTGTAGTTATTTGTTGAACAAAATAACAAAGATTACGAGTATAATTCTCACGAGTTAGTTATGGGTACACTCCGGAATTGATGCATTTATTTTTACATTGTAAGAATAATTTGATCAGAATCTAAGACTGTGATGCAACAAAAATATTGAGGATTTGTATTTTTTGCAGTTATTTATTGAACAAAATACCGGTAAAAAGGCAGCCAGCTGACAATTCCGACAGTGTATTTGTATTGCGCATAATCTTTATAACAGAAACGAGCAGACTTGGGCATTAATCGATTGAAATTTTAACCAAGATTGATTGATTAATTTGTACGATTAAAAAAGGCAATCGTTGAAAAATGGACGATTGATTCAATCGATTGATGAAGTTAATCGTAAATCGTTGATTAAAAATAGAAATCAACGAAAAATCGGAGACTGATTTAATCAATTGCTGAAGTTAATCGCCACACGGTTTATCCATAAATTGTAATAAGAAGAGAGAGAGAGAGAGAGAGACAGAGAGCGGAGATGGAGAATTGACAGAAATATATCTCAACAAAAACTCAGTTTACATTTTTTTCAGTATGCATACAGTTTTGATTCCGTATTTCATTTCGAAATTTCAGCAGTTAAACATTAATCAATTATCCGATTGACGATTACAATTGAAAAGAATGTAATCGTTAACCGCAATTAACGACTGAAGTTGGAGTTTAATTGTTAATTGCGATTAACGATTGAAGTAGACATTTATCCGTTGATTAAATTTCTGCCCAACTCTGGAGACGAGTGATCAACAGGAATATCCGTGGCGTGATTTAAAATGCACCGCGGGGCGATTGGGCGAGCGATTACAAGGTGTCTAATATGGCTGCGGTCACGAAATGCCGCGGAAATAATTCGAGCAATGCAAGCCGGAGGAACTACAGAGAATATTGCGAAATACGGCCGAATCGAATCTCCGCGCACAAGGGTTCGGAATTCTCGCGGGCCGGCTACCGATATAACCGGTAACAATGGAAATGGACTTCGTGGGTATTGAGTGGCCCCCACAAGTGGTCGGGCATTCCAACATCGAATCGCTGGTGGAGTTCGAAATGTGAACGTACAAGCATTGCCGAACGAAGACCACAAGTGCAGTTTCGCGCCCCGTTTCTCCTATGCATGCATACCACATTGCTAACAGATCGGCCAATTTTCGACGACGATATGTTAAGACCTCCTACAATGTAATCGCCCCAAATCCGGGGAATACAATATCTACGGAGGTCTTTGGGTCTCGAAACGTATTATTACCGATTTCGGTCCTTTTGATATTCCGGTGCGGCTTCCGCTCGAACGCAAACCGTGTCACAGATTGATCCAAACTACTGATGCCAGCTCGTATCAACTAGACGCAAATATGCACATAATATGTACATAATCTTCTTATTTAACTGTCCTACTTACAGCTATACTGAATCACAGTGATCTTCGGACACTTTCGAAAGACGATAACTTTTTCAATATTGACCATACGACTTGGATTTTCTTTTAGAAGTTAAAATTAGAAGTTTAGAAGTTTAACCTTCGCAAGGTAATGTGGGGACAATTCTTTGTAAAGAATTTTTATATGGATACAATTAAATTTTGTTTACTTTTTATCCTGTGTTATTCTTTTCCCCAAATTTCTTCAAAATGAGGCTATTTATGAAATTCATTTGTCGGGGTCTAAGAGACCCCATCTTACTATTTACAGTTACTCGAATTAAAATTCGGCTCTAAAAAAGACGATAAATTTTTTAATATTGTACTACACGATTTGAACTTTTTTGGGAAGCTAGAGCAATTACTTTACTACAGGATGTGAAAATTTTTTTTTCCAAAATAGCAATTGATCCGAATTGTAGAGAAAATATTAAAAGTTGCATTTTACAACTTTTTTTATATGGGCCTGTATTGAAAATTTAAAAAGTACGTTTTGTACTTTTTTTCATTCAGTTCATGGTTGGGACTTTCCATATAATTACTGACCTTGGTGATGACTTATAATGAAAATTGTGCTATAGGGTGTTTACTTGCACCTAAGTTAACCCTCTATATCATGAATTTTTATGACGAGCTGAAAAAAATATATATGGCTGTGAGTCTACTGAAAAATGAGTGTGGTCATGAAATGAATAATAAAATTTTATTACAAATTGTTATTTATTGCATTTTATGACTGTTCCTGTATGGGAACTTTATACATACGCGGTTTTATTCATAAGCGCAATGTTCCCACTTGGAACCAACATGCTCAGAGTCTTCAGTATCGTCTGCTTAATTTACTGTAGAACATTTGAAATTTAAGTCCCCAATTGGGAACAGAATGCAATAGAGCAGGGGTTAAACTCATGTAGTCCGAGGCCCTCCTCTTGAAGAACATTCTTTTTGCGGACCCCATCCCAACCTAGGCATTTTACGTCGTTCTTGAGACTTAATTTCTGGCTCAATAATGAATTAATTATTGAAATAAGGGGTGTAAAGTTAATGTCAAAATTGTTTCGCGGACCACAGTTTAAGAACCTATGCAATAGAGGGTTAAGTATTTTAAAAAGTTAGCACAAATTTTAAAAACTTCAAAGAAATTTCGTACATAAAGGGTTAAATGTACAATTTTTGGATATGGATTGTTGAGATACGGGCCAATTAACGTTACTGGGACACCGAAAGCGCACGGAGTCTTTGGATTAGAACCGCCGCGCCGCATGAATTTCAGTCGTACAGGGTGGCGACGAATCTCTTTGGCGGCGAATGTTACCGACTCGCACACAGAGAAAGAAGAGGAAAGGCACACGGGATGGAAGAGCGGCATCGATGAACAGAGGAGCGCATTGTTTGTCGCGGAAGGCATTCTCCGCTGTCGGCTGTCACCGGAAACATTCATTACGGCGCGTTGCCTGCTAGGAATCACTAATGTATTCGACGAGGACGACGTGGATGTTCCCGCTGTAACATTTTCGGAGGGACTCGGCGCTTCGCCGAATCGGGAATTCATATGGACAAAGAAGCTATCGAAGGACTCTTCTTCTGGTTACACAAGAGAATCAAGTGGATGTGCTACCACCTTTTTCTCCCTTCTCCTCCTTTCCTTCCCCTTTCTTCCCATACCTCCCCTTGCATTACATTTCTTTTTGCTGATCGTTCCATATCGTCGTTAACGGGTCTCCTCACTCTTCGATGATCGAAGGATATTGGGATTTTGGTGACCTTTTTAATCATTATGGAGGGAATTTATTTTTGGTAAAAATATTCGGTTATATTTGGTTAATATTGGTAGATATAATTCTATCCTTTTAATTTAAGTTACATTGGGTCAATTTTGTTGTCTTTTACACGTGGTCACGTGGATAAACATTTTATGTCATAATAATCTTTGATATCATCGCCTGTTACTAATAATAAATATTCCATTCTACGTAGGTGTACTCAAGGCATTTAATACTGGGTACATACACACTTCGATATAAAAATAATAATAATAATATTATATAATGATAATAACTATACTAAGAAGAAAATTTACGTTTTCCTTTCGAGTACTCGAAAACAAACTTAGTAGTAAATTATGCAATATTTTTTAAGTTGCCTCATTTAAATGTTCCACTATTCAACTCGTATCTGAAAAACGTTTGGACTCTTTCGACGATACTATTTTGCCCTCTTTCCACGTCAAACTTCCAACTGTCACGCGATGCGAGTATGATAATATTTTTGTCGTTAACGGAATATTTTTCAATATTGTCGACTGGTTTCGTTATGTAATTGCCGAGACATTGTAGCAGTCCGCGTATTGATTACAGTTACCGTATACACTATAATTGTAATAGCACTGTGTAATTAAAATAAATAATTAAAATAAAATAAAATGTCGAGTTTGCTTGAACATAAGGCAAGCAAGGGTTAAATATACTGAAAATTTGAAGTTTCAAATCTTTTTATGACAGACTTTCATTATAATTATGAATGATAGCCTTCACATATGGCGGTGGATATCTGCACGAGAAAAAGATATAATTATTATTCATTCTCGTTGGTGAGTTATGTAATGAATAGACATCGGATTTTTATGGAAAATATAAATTTTCTATCTGAATTGCAACAAGCTGGAGTGAAATAAAAATTTAGAAGTGAATAGAGTGACTTTCTTATTGTTAAACAAAGATTTCAAAGTCGGTCATTTTAACATCTCGGGTGATCCTAGTTGTAACTTCTGTAGCTCCACCAGGAAAGCATTCCATGGCGGTATCGAAAAACATTCACCTTATCTCCTGGAACCTTTCAGAAGCATTCTTGAGAAACCACCGGTCGAAATATGTTGTTATGCCACTTTAATGGACGATCTTTTAGTGTGTTTAATCACCTTACGTGTAATTCATCCAATATGTATAGTCCACCGAATACATAAATACAGGGAAGTGCTTAATGGATTCATTAGAAAAACGTAACCGAATCACCGCCTTTCACTAAAGTTAACAAGTCTGTTCCTTTGTTTTTCTGTGCGGAATTTCTAATCGTTTCGCCGAAATTGCTTAGTAAATCATTAACTCTATTATTTATGTCAATTGCAAAATTGTTTTCCAATATTTACTTAAGAGTACTTACAATAATCAATGGTATAGAAAATATATAAACAATCCAAAAAAAATGAAGTGTCTTTTACCATTTTCGGAAAATCTAAAATCTGAGACTACTCGATCGATCGATTCTTTGTACAAATAATCGTTAATGCTTTATGATTGGTATATTATATTCCGTATGAACTTAATTGTTTAGTTTTCTGCAATTGTTTGTTTCAATATTATATATTATATTATATTCCATACGAATTTAATTATTTAGCCCATATTGATGAAATTGTATATTGCAAAATTTTTCGCAAAAGCATACATTTTTCCTTCAAAATGGCTACTTCCTTCAAGTCTGCAATTTAACAATGGGATGATAATGTGTAATAATGATGTGAATAATGTGTCGATGAAAACATAGTGTCGATCAAATTATGTCGATGAAGACATTTGTCTTGACCATGTCGATGAAAACATAGTGTCGACGAAAGTTAATGTCGGTCAAATCGTGTCGATGAAAACAGTGTCGGTGAAATGAGTTGTCGACGAACACAGAGTAACCCGTATGTGTGTGTGTGTGTACTCGACTGATATTTAAATTTAATTTTCTTGAAAACGAAGCCTCCGACACAATTTCGTTATTCTTGATTTTCGTTTTATTTCTAGCCGTAGAATCGACCTGACCTAATTTGTACCATGAATTATGGGACACTCTGTATAAAATAATTGGCGCGAAATTTAAATCCAGCGCTCTTATTGGGATACCCTTTAGAACGGAGTTATTCTAGGTCGGAAGAAATGTTTAATTTTCGAGTTAAAATAGCTCCGAGTGCAGTGGGTTAAATTGCGAGATCTTGTCGGGGAACGTACAGAAGCAAATTTAGCATATTCCACGAATGGTACGATTCGCCAATAACATTCTATGGTGCAATAAGGAGCACAAGGCTTTTGAGATACGTACTTGCCGGGAATGGTGCGCATTGACGATGGCATTATTATGACGGTCGAGAAAACATTATTCGTGGAAAGGTAGGGATGAACATATGTACGTTCGACTGGAGTCGGCGCGGTACATCCGATCGCGATAAAGTAATGCAGTGAAAATCCTCGTACATACCGACATTATTTTGTTTGCCCGAGGTTATGTTATATTGCGTAACCTTACGGGTAAGCAGGCGTGTTAACAAGCGCCAGCGTGCGTGTGAGTTCAGTGATAAACTTCCAACATGTATTCGTACATATTTCGTTCTACAGTAATCGCCGCTTAATTCATCCAATGGAGGATGAAACTACAAAAGGACCCCTAAAATTGTCAGGATAAAAGATTAACAGCATTATACGTGGCATTTATTTATAACTAGATGTTCACACAGTACAAATAAACAAATGTATATGTATAGGACATGTATGATAAACATTATTATTTTATTTACAATATTTACGTGCATATATGCTTCATAAAATTTTTCGGAATTGTTCTTGGACGTTGTAATTCGTGTCGCAATATATTATAAGCATTTTTTCTAAAGATGTTAGTTAATGGCCTTCGCTAAAATTAATTTATATGCGAATCATGCAGGTAGACCGTAGTTAAACTTATATCTACAACGTTGTCACCCATTATTTAAAATAGGTGAATATTTTAATAATTTAAAAAACCTAGAATTCTTTTCCAAAATAGTATTCGCTTCCCTTCTATCTTATTTTCAAATGCTTTCATAATTTATTGAATTACTGATATCTAAAAAAAAATGGAAATTTCTTATTTGTATATTATACTGGATTACATGTTGTTAAAAAACATTTAATTATATCATTCGCTGTTTTACGTGAATTCTGCTAGCTGCAGCAATCAAACTGAATTGTTTTGTCTCCAAATGCAAATTGCCTCATCTAATCCTTAATTGTAAATTCGAAATTATAAAATATGATTTTCGGCATTGGCTACGCCATCATTACTTATGATATAAGAATTTATTTCATCTATTTTGTTTGTTCCAAAAAATGTCGAGATATGAACAGACATTAAATTAAGCCCTTTATGTAAATAATTTAATTATTAAATGAATGAAGTTATAATGAGTAAGAGAATGAGATCTTTTTAGCAATATTTAAATAAAAATTTTTTACGATTTCTAGTTATTGATATTCAAATTTAGCGCAGAATTTTTTACAATACATACAATATTATTTCTAGTTACTGATATTCAAATTTAGCGCAGAATTGTTTACAGTACAGTTCGAATAAATGCTACTTAATAGTTTCTTGTAAGAGGACTTCCATAGTTTCAATAACTGTAAAATAAAAAATACGAAATCTATCATTCGGACTGTTAAGAAATACATTTTGCTTCTAAGAATCTGACAAGAAACACGAAGGTACTGTATGATACTTCCAACACACAAATGCATATATAGACAGACAAATGGAAACGGGCAGGTAAATGAAAATGTTACTATGTAAAAATATCAATAAACTGCAAGAGTTATTGTCATTAATATATCTTCCAAATCTTTAAATGCATGCGCATAATACGAGATCGTGTCAATACTCGAATGTTCATAGTTCGAGGATTGGCGCCGCAACCTAACAATCATATATATGTTTTATAATTTATTTTAAAAAGCAATACGGTATAAGTAAAGGACACTGCAAAAATTCTTCGCAATCGACAAGATATATGTATGACGCATTTCTACAAACTGAAATATTTTCGACGCAGTTTTACTTACATAATTATGCAAGAATTCTCTTACGTAAATTATTACTTTGTCCTTCTATATAAAGTATTATTATTTAAAGCTGTCAGCATCGCATTACCCGCTCTTTAAATTATAGGTACGAAAATGTTACGCTGTCGACATGCCTTCAACTAAAGCTTTACATTTTCTGATTGTACGGAGTTGAAACAGTACCATCCGGGAGTGCGCAGTGAGATTTAATTAAATTGTAGATTTCATCATGATTTCTGATAGTACTATTCCACGTTTCTTTGTAATCTGAAAATGTAAAGTTTTCTCAATATACGATTTAAATCGCCTCGAAAAATATTCAACAAAATTTGAAATGATAATGATTGACGTTTCTTAGAGCGTAAATTTTAAACGATTATCATTTTTCATTTTCATTTACGTAGAATATCTACAAGAGTGATCGTCTCTTCTGTTTTTAAGATTACTATATTAATAAATTATATTTAGTGAGAATAAACCATTCCTCAAAGAGGGTATTTTCATTAGATATTTTGATTAACTAATAATATCATTACCTTTATTCCAACTGTTTTTGTGCATGTCTTTTCTTAGTTAATTTACGTTAAGTCTTTTTTCTATTGCAGACATTTGTGTAAAAGAACCTCGGTCCCCGTTTATAATAAATAATAAATATAATAATAATTTGCACCAACTCAGTGGTCCGGGCGGCCGATCTAGTAGTTGATTTGAGGAAAAAAATGTAAAAAATAATAATAAAAATACTATTATATTATTTTCGACCTATTGAACATATTAAGAAAGAAAATAAATTTCTATTTCCCTGCAGTTTGTTGAAATTTAGATAAAAAGCTTTTATTTTGTATAAAAATCCGCTGTCTAATGAAGACTACGCCAGGAGAGATCTCAGTCATTATGTCGATCGTGACATATTGCATCGACCGGTGGATCTTTTATCGTCTATCGCGAGAATAAAGTAACCGCTTGTATCACAGTTGGTACGCAGTGTTATTATGTCACACCGGCTAGTAGAGCGAGTTAACAAGCACCGCTGCATCACGTTACGTACTGTAAATCGTGTCGGTCATTCCTCTTTAATTATCGCGTCAGCGGTGAAATCTGGCTGCCCGTCGAAACGCATTCTGACGTACGCGGATAGCCGGTCTCCAGTCTTCGAAAAGCCCCTGAGAAGCCCGGGGAAAGAGGAACAATCCTCCGAGTTCTCCATTACACGATCCACGCCTGGGGCCCCCGGTTCCGCCACGAATGGCTCGAGATTCATGCCAGCCCCATGCTTGGATCATGTAGCGAGGGCCTTTAGAGAACCGTAGAGAGTCGTTGATCAGAGGCGAGGTTATCTCTTGTCTCTGCAAGAGGCGGTCGAATGAAAGGCACCGACAACGTCCAGCAGCGGGCCATATATCAACTCGCGGCTTGAGTAAATAAACGGTGCCCCTCTCGATCTTCTTTCTTCCTATATTCTTACTGTCGTCCCGCGGACTTCGCTTCTAACGTGTTATACCACGGATCTGGCAGTTTTATCTTCACACCATTTCAGAAATAACCGACCGACAAACATTTTTCGGAATTCTTTGATAAATGTAACACATGTACTCGCCGGTCTTTAACCCTTCACCGTCTTTATGAATCCTGTCGTTCTCTTATTGTTTACTGTTATCTTTCTTCCAAGTACCTACTTACGTATCATGACACGGTTCAGCTAAACACGAATTTACACTGGTTCACTGTGCATGTACCATGTTCCACGTTCACTATGGATTCGATTCAAGTCTCAAAATGTCCGCAAGTCAAGTCAAAAGCTGCTGATCGAACCAAAATAAAAGGGGGACGTACAATACTTTACTTCCGACATACCATTCTTCTCAGATTTATTTATTTATTTATTTTCGCCAGCTCTGGACTGTAGCAAGTGCGAATTTATGTTTGCCTTTGCATCGTTTACATTTAATGGGATCGTGAGCTTGTCTATGTGTCTGTCAGGGTTGGACACATTTCATTTAAAGTAAAATTTGAATTTCAACGACATTGAAGTATGCTGTTGAGGGCTGAATTCTGAACAACTTTTTCCTATACATGTAACCGGAAGATCTTAGAATTATGACCTTGATCACATATTTCAAGGTCATTGAAATCGGCGAGGAATAGCGTATTCTAAATAATTACCACTTTATTATTTGTATTTTATAAATAATAAAAGATTGATTTCCCTTCGACGTTTAAATCAAATCAATTATTCTCAAATAACTTTTTATTTCAATTACATTGTTTCGAAGAGGTTATTAAAGTAACTAAATTAATTATTAAAAGATTTGCTAATTTTAAGATTAAAGATTAAAGATTAAGATTAAAGTTTATTCACTTTTGAAATTGTTCTTTAGTACAGGAAGCGAATAGAATTTTTAAGAGTACGAATTATTTGATTAAATGGAAGGTGAAACGAAAAATTATTTGATTTCAAATGAAATTCGCATGATGACATAATTTAAAAAACATTATTTGGTTGTTCAAATTAAACTAGCATATGATTCTTTCAATATGTACCCAGTAGGATAATATGTATATCATTTTAATATAATTATACACATATAATGGCTGAATATTTGAGTAATTAGATATACTTATAACAAATCTAAAATATTTTGAAAGTGTCCAATATTAGATGTTACTAGACTGCGGATCTTTATGCAAAATAAAAATGTTTTGCATTGATCGCTGAAAGCAGGAATAATATAAAAATTGATTTGATTCCTTCACGACTTTGTTACATTAAAAACAACATTACAGCATTCTCGAATTCTTTAAATCTTTTCTCGTTTTATATTTCACCCAACCAATTTCTTCATAAATGCATAAAGCTCCGCGGTCTAGACGTTACTTTTCGATTTTTTAAAATCATAAGTGTGAACAATGTTGTTTAAAATACCACTTAAAGATAATTTCAAGTGACGCTTAAGCTTCGGAATACAATTACATGTCAAGAAAACATTCGAAACACATGTATAATTGTCTATATTTTAAACAACTTTGTGGTAGACGGAGAACCTCCTCGTCGAACTGCAACAAGACGGAATAAACACCATCGCGCACTGTAAAAGTATGAAAAAGGTCGTGAAAAATATATCGCCGATCGTAAATAATGACAAACACAAGGGGCGAGGCTCGAGCAGATAAGTGTCCACCATTTTGAAACCGGGCTCCGAGAACAGATAGTGGTTTAACAACACCGGACGACATTTTTCAGAGCATTACGTCTATTTTCTACGGAAGGATGCCGACGTTAGCTGCGCGTCGAGAGTCGCTTCCACGGCCGGCATTGCCCCTAATTGAATTTATGTACCATTTTATTTTACGTATCAGATTTCCGTGCCAATCTCCGATAAATCTGTCGACATTAATAATCATAAGTGTAAGTTACGATCGGGCCAATGGTCCAATAAAAGCTACGGAGAAGTTAATGTCGAAAGAGAGAAAAAGGGAGACACACAGAGGAGCGGAGGATTAATGCTAATCAAGAATAAATTATAATCATACTAACACCCTCTTCTCGGCCTCCGGGTTTTCGTTCACATAGAAGGGAGGAGAGACGCGGCGATATGAGGGGGAAAGGGATGGAGAGAAGACTTTAATTTATTGGACGGCCGAAAAGACATTGCGCGTAAGCGCATAACTTGTGTTTATCAGGATCCAGCCATTTACTCCTGAAACATATTACCGGTTTATCTGCCGGCTGGATAGCTATTTTATTTTCAGGGACGTTTATTGTACGCTGCAGAAACAGAATATATGTATATGTATGTTTTAAACATATTCCCGGGTGCTAATGCGTTTATGCGTGTGACAGGAAACGTTGGGCGGTTGGCTGTCCTTCCTGTTCAGGGCTAGGCATCGACATGGAAATAGTCATGTTCCTGCCAGCTCTCCGTTCTGGACTGCGGGTCGCCTTATCGGTGGTATCGTTTTCTCCATAACTGAAACGCAGCCGCACGTTGCACGCCAAGGGTTATTTGCAAACTTTTATTACACCTCCGCGTATATCTCTCCTCCAGAATGATATTAGGTTTACCGTAGGAATTCTTGAACGATGATGTTCCTAGCAGATTTTATCTTGACGCGCACTTATCTCGTATTACGTTTCGATTACTACGCAAATGTTAGTTGACATCATACCTTTATGTCCGTAGACGGTTACACGAACGAATCAGCAAATTACGCTCTCGGTTTCGAGCGTTCGCGGTTTTATGTTCATCGCGTTTCTGCCGGGCAATCGGACACTAGGGTACCGGGAATAAAACACTTTAGAGCGTTATAGTTATTTTACTATGTCCATAAATAATACCCGATATGGTGACCGTTAAGATTACGCGAAAAATACGCAAATTAATTTTCAACTATAAAGATGATGTCTTATCTGGCTCCGTTCGTGGCATTAACGTCTTCGTTAGCATCGTCCTCCTATGTATGCAGTAGGGGAGACCGGGGCTATGAATTCGGATTTTGAAGAAACATATAAAATGACGTAGAAATAGTATAAATGTTCTCATCTTTAAGTTTATTAAATCTTAAAATTCTAATCTTAAAACGAAAATATTGTAATAGGTTTTTCATATCTTTTCATTTATTTTGTCGTCGGGCGAAGCGGAACGTTACTTACATTGGGGCAAGTTGTTACTAAAGAATAAAATTTGCTAACGATTAAAACTTTAATGAAATATCTCATTCGTTAATAAAATACAATTACGTAAATAATATTGATTTATTTAGGTTTGGGTTACCAAAAATATACTCTGTTTAACAGAATATCAAAATCTTTGGTGTGAAAATACTTTGGCATATATCGCATTCAATTCTTGCCACCAAGAAGGTGGAATGTCGTGTAAATTGAATTTTCTTGCAGATTCGAACGCTACTTTTCTGGTTTCTTGTGGGCAAAGACCAATATAAATAGATGAACATTTCCAACGATATTTTTCCACAATCTCTTCTTCATGCTCATTAAACACGATTCTCTTTTTTCTGTATAGCCTATTGTAGTCTCTTGTCCATCTTTTAGTTTTTTAATAAATCTGAAAAAAGTCATGCGACAGGATATTGAAGTTTCTCACGATTGTTTTTATTTTTTTTTAATAAAGTACTAGCTATATATAATACTTTTTTGAAACTAAAACACAATAAGAATTATACAATGGATGTGTCCCAAATCACATTACCCCAATTGACACATGTGGAAATCTATAACAATATTTTAGTTATAGGTATGAAATAACTCATGGAACCAACTAAAACGTTAATTTTTACAGTAGTTGTAGCGTTTGTATTACTAAGGTTATCAGCAATATGATCACAATTTTCAATTTTCATTCCAATGTATTCTAATGTATTTATTACAAGTAGATTTTTTGTTACTTTATTATCGTTATTACAAAAATATCAGAATAGATTAAGCTGCATACAGAAGTCGGAAGTTTCAATAATAATTGTTGATTTTTTAAAAAAGCGAAATCTCTCTTATAAATGAATATACATGTGGTTATTAGCAGACTGCGGATTTTTATCCATTTATGAACAAGTTAGCTGGGTATAAAACAGTAAAAGTTGAGAAAAATTTAAGAATATTGTAATGTTGTTTTCAATACAACAAAACCATTGAGGGATGAGATCAATTTTTATTTTATTCCTGCTCCCCTCAATCAATGCAGAATATTTATTATACAGTCTAGTTATTAGATTACGCTTTTCACATTTCAATAGCTGTGCAAACAATGCTGAAAAATATAGGAAACAGCGTACAGCGAATATTGCCTTACAAAGAATCCGGGGCTTTGATGTCTTTATTACTTTCTCAAGAACTCAAAGTAGATTCTGTACTCCCGGGAGACATTTGCCCACCAATATACGAAGAAAATTGGATAAGCTCGACAATTCAATCTCCGTCACCCTACGTTTCAAAGCGTTTTAGAAGCCGTCGAATCAGTGGCCTACGGCGCGTGTTGGAAGAAGTTTAAAACATGGAGCGGTAAGTCGTCCGCAAATACGACGAACGCAATCATTCAATTCCTCCACAAAAAGGTGACAAGTTAAGAAATGTTGTCAATAATGCAAATGATTTAGCAAACTTCTCCTCTGATATGAAAAAGGAATTTATGCCTTTAATCTTAAATAAGTTATTAATCTTGATTACTTTCTTAAATTATATTTATGAAAAATAGTTTTATCCAATTCTTGCTATTGGTAATTAAAAATTACGTTTTAGTAAATAACTATCTAATTATTACAGGACAAAACTATATTTTTCATAAACATGCTTAATTTAGGAAAGCAATCAAAATAAATAAATCCATTTTTTCTGTACTCTGACATGCATAATTAACAAAATTTTGTCAGTCACGAATAGACCGGATTTTATTTATTTATAACAAATGTGATTAGGTGTAACAGAAAATAGTAAATACATGTGTTACAATACTGTTACATTATTTATAATCTATTTAAACTAATACAAGTGAAATAAATATTCGTTTAACTACTGTTTGATGAAATTGAGGAAGAAAATTTTTATTTTGCATAAAGGTTTGCAGTCTAATCATAAACTTTATATCAAACTTATAGATGTTTTCGGCGCTACCGTTTCGATCAATTACTAAATAACAATTTTGCAAAAACTTTTTTACTTCTTTCCTGACGTTTCGGTTCGGTTTTGAACATTTAGTAATTGATCGAAACGGTAGCGCCGAAAACATCTATAAGTTTGATATTCAGCATTTACGATCGATAATAAGAATTATTTTTAAACTTTATACTCGAGAATCGTCTAACTAGGTAATAATGAAAAAATGTTTTCTCAGAATTGTATTTAAAGAAGACTACAAATAACATTTTTCAAACGTTCGGCAGAACGAAATAAAATTTATGCTTTATGATCTATTTACGCTTTAATCATTCTCCATCATTGTCATTAGTATGTATAACGTTATCAACTAAAATTCCAATACAAACTACGTTAAGAAAAAAACATTAATAACTGTACACGTCAGAGCGTTACCAAGCTTGATTAATGGATTAACTGACACGATGAATAGTGATGGATGAAGGACATGCTGCTTTTGAATATTGATGACTAATAAACTTATTTGTCTCGCGTTTAATGTTTGTTAAGTAATGCATATTGCGTTGTACGAGAATTACTCGCAGCAAAGTTACAAGCTACTATAATACAATTACCTTAACACTGATATTTTGCAACATTAATCTAAGAGAAATTTATAGTCTTAATTAATAATTGGTTATTCGGTAATTGCTTATATTTCGTAACAAAGTGGCAGATAAGAAAGCAGTGGAACGTGACATTGTTTGAAATACTTTAAAATATTGACAAAGAGTATATTTCATGATCTTTCAATAAATATTTACACCAAGAATACCTGATCAAAAATTAATCTCTTTCGTGATGAAAAATTAGTTCCCATTTATTTTAGTTGGTCGAAAATTAGTTCCTTACCTGATCAAAAATTAGTGACCATTTAAGTTTAAATGGTCAAGACCTAGTTCCCAGTTACCTTATTATTCAATAGCTTATAAATGGACGTTTATGCAAATGTTTATGACATCGGATGTTTATGCAAAATAAAAATGTTGTACCTGAATTGCAACGAACTGGAATGAAGTGGAAGTTTATCTTCTTTCTTAATATGTTTAATAGATTGAAAATAATGTAACAGTGTTTCCGAATTTTTCTAAGGGGTTTACTTTTTTAAATTACACCTACTCATTTTTGTCATAAATGCATAAAATCCGGCGTCTACTTATAAATAATGAAATTATACATGTTTTCAACATTTCAAAATTTTTTCTTCAAGTTTTGTCATAAATCGATCTATCAGTAGTAAAAATCTGTGTTTTAGGCTTTCAAGTTTAGTTTCAGCCGCTACTAAATCGGAAAGTCCTCTAAAATGATCGTTCCTTAACGGTGCGTAACAGAATCGCGAATGCTGGGAGGGTTGACATGCGAATCTCCTGCCACAATGTTCGTGCCTGTGTACTTTTTGACAGATTAAAGATTGTCAGTTCATTGTCGTTGATCGAGATACAGGTGTGGAGGGCCGCGCACACATAAATAAATTTCTTCTGTAGATGCACACGTATTACGTGCGTGTCTGGGCCAGAGGCGAAATGACATTAGCCGCTCTTATCCATTCAAACAAAATGTCAAAGTGCCAGATGATAATGCGGAGAAGATAAATCAAGCATGCTGAAAAGATGACGGTGATAAATGTAAACCCGTCTGCCAGGCGGCCCCGGAGATAGTTACCGAGATACACGACGAGTCGTGACTGATGGCGATGTCGTGAGATGTGGTATCATAATAATTCATAAAGGCCGAGACCAGGGGCTTAATCGCTGATTAATGAAAGAACAGACTTGTCCCGATCTCGTTCTTCCTTTTACTTGTTCCATTTCTCCCTCTTCCTCTTTTTCTGCTGTTGCCGTCGCCGTTGCTGCCGATGTCGCTGCCTCTTCTTCGCTCCCTTCTTCGTCTTCTTCTTCGCCTTCATGTCCTTCTCCTCTTCTTCTTCTTCTTCTTCTTCTTCTCCTTCGATGGTGCTGCCGCTTGACGTATGTATATGTACCAACGGAGCAGGACGAGTAATCCGACATGTGTTCGTTTGGGCGATAGAACCAATTAATGTTGCAGCGGGCACGTTGCCCTGTCGAGTCCATAACTCACCGAGCAACCTCCTTCCACAGGATTCTTCGAGGCACGATCTAAAAAAGGTTACCAAAAGATGCCCGCGAACCTCAGACTATTAACAGAGTCCATTGACTACGGTGCTCTGCCGACTAAAAGGTGACCTCAGATAGGAAACAGTGAACAATGTATTGGGTTGGCAAGAAAGTAATTTCGGTATTTTAAGGGAGTAGACTCCTTTTTCCAGGATTGCAAGGGTACGGGATTCGCGATCTCATCTCTCGATAATACAAAAATGGGGGTTTTCAGTAGTCAAAAACCCTAGATAAAAGATCAATCTAGCGCCCTCAGAAGTCCTATTTTTTCGTTTACGAGGCGTAATTTGCATTATTCGGAAGCATACAACTGCGCATGTAGCTATGAAAATAGCTATCCCGAATGCGTGTAATGTAAGACTTATCTTGACAAATTTATCAATGTTACAAAAGAACATAAACTTAAAACGATGAATTTACTTGGCACGTTGAATACACGAAAGTGTGTTTATACTATGTAACTATGTTAGGTTGAAATTTCGACTTTTTTAAAATGCGATTATTTATAATACATATTATGTATAATCCGTATTATTTATAGTACACACACTACACATAGACATCAAGAGTTCGTAATAATACAGTGAAACGAATTAATATTCGGACGCTCTACAAAAGATGATAACTTTTTTAATATTGTAATATATGATTTGAACCTTTTTTGGGAAGCTAGATCAATTAGATTACTACAGGATGTGAAAAGAAATTTTTCCAAAAATTGCAAGTTGTCGGAATTGCAGAGAAAATACTAAAAGTTGCATTTTACAATTGCATTTTTAGTGGGCCTATATTGAAAATTTAAACAAATACGTTTTGTAGATCTGTATCAATTATATGCATTGTAAAAGTTTCATCAAAATCGGTTGATGCGGGAAAAAACGACAGGCATTGAAAGATGTAAGAATCCTTAGATTTATTGCAGTTAGAGGCCGAAAATCGTGAAAATTTGCCATTTTTACCATCTTTAAACGTTAACTCATTGCAATGTCGATCGATTTTGACGAAATTTTCGGAATATGTTTAATTGACACAGATCTACAAAACGTATTTTTTAAATTTTCAATATAGGCCCACACATAAAAAAGTTTGTAAAATTCAACTTTTAGTATTTTTTCTACAATTCCGATCAATTTTTGAACAAATTTCTTTTTACATCCTGTAGTAAACTAATTGCTCTAGCTTCCCAAAAAGGTTCAAATCGTATAGTACAATATTTAAAAAATTATCGTCTTTTTTAGAGCGTCCGAATATTAATTCGTTTCACTGTATTACCTTGAACTCTTGATGCCTATATGTAGTGTGTGTACTATAAATAATACGGATTATACATAACATGTATTATAAATAACGAAATTTCAACATAGTTGCGTAGTATAAACACACTTTCGTGTATTCAACGTGCCAAGTAAATTCATCGTTTTAAGTTTATGTTCTTTTGTAACATTAATAAATTTGTCAAGATAAGTCTTACATTGCACGCATTCGAGATAAAACGTGTTTAGTGCATTTAGATGTATGCGGAAAAAATACGCCTATGTAGAACAAAATGAACAAATACATGATAATATAATCTCGACATGTAATTAATATTAACTGGCGTTTCTAGTGAAACGGTCAATTACTTTCATTGTTTACAATAACGCAGCAAAATTAGATCAGGTTACAATATAATAATGTAGATACCATAGTCCCGTCTGTTTTTATTATGCGAGAACCGAGAACCAAAGTAATAACAGCTTCAATAATGTAATTAACACGTTGGTTCACGTACATCATACACATGTGACGATCGCGATTTTGTATTCCATGTAAAGACAGTCAAATTAATTTTGTGCATATGCATCATGATATTCGAACAATTTATGTATAACTTTTCTGTGACAATATTTCTTCTTATATCTCATAGGGCGATGCATTTTCTTTTTGCATCTAATGAAATTTTATAATTAGACTGCGGATGTTTATGCATTTATGACTTATGAAAATCTTCAAAAAAGGATAGAATATAAAATTCGACAGAATTTTGTATTGGTTTGGAAAGAAAGTTCTTAGCGTTTTCAAATTACGAATCGAAGATAAAATTAAGGTATTATTCATATGTTTATTCAATAACACACGAGAAGTTACCTCAAAAATGGCAAAAAGTAATAGAACAGAATGGAAAACATGTTATTGAATAAATCTATGAATAAATATCTGAATTTTAGCTTTCAATTTTATAATTTACAAACGCTTCGAACTTTCGTTCCAATACGATTTTTATTTGTTTTGGATCTGCAGAGGCTGTTTCCATTAAAAATAGAATTTTATTTCATTCTACTTTCTTAAAATTTGTCTATAAAAATTGGAAACTGCATAAACATCCGCAGTCTATTTATAACTATGACTGTTGGTGAAATTATTGCTAATTCATAGTAAATATATTAAAAAGAAGTGAGGTAAAGAGAGTTAACGGCATTACCGACAATGCACGACTCACGTATTTAACGCCATCTGAAGCTATCGTCGGTCAACTTACAACTGGAGATTTTCAATTGTTTAGTATTGCAAGCAATTATTTAGAATGCGTAGAATTACATTTATGCGTATATGTATTCATAAAATAGTGATATGATTGAAAAAATAATATAGCAATTATTTGCAACGAAATGAAGTTACGTTTCACACGTTTTGGGAGGAAAGGAAAGAAAAAAGTTATGTAATTTCTTACATTAAATTTGAGACTTTACTATTTTTATTTTGTTATGCATATTAATCTTAAGTATATAAAACTTCATTCATTAAGTTGCATTTTAATATTGGAAAAGTACATTGGTAATTTAACAAACAGTAAAACACTTTGAGTAGTACTCCATACACATAAAGAATATAACTCAACAAACATATAAATTATTTGCTCTTGCACCATTGCAACATTAAATATTTTGGGAAGGTTATGCATGTAGATGAAAACTATGGTAAGAGATATAGAATATGATTTATAATTTTATTTTTATTAAACATTCATTTCTAATTGGTTTCAATTATAAACGATGAAGTAGTATTAAGAATACAGAATTTATATTTCTTTTAATTCACAGTGGACTGCAATATTAGAGCACGATTATCGGTAAATTATTTAACAATACGGTAATGTACGAAACTGATCACAACATAAATAAAATAAATTAAATATTTCGTTCTAATAGAAAATTATATAAAACTATTGGGTTGGCAAGAATATAATTTCGGTATTTTCTTTATTCAAACGATGAACTTTATCTCAATAAAATATTTTCTTGTTTATTCTTTTTGGCAAAAGATCATCGAACAATAGGAAAAATATCTTATTCATTAGTGGTCATTGCTTGAATAAAAAAATTGAGTTCTATTTCACCTTAAAATAACGAAATTACTTTCTTGCCAACCCAATATTTAAAAAATGACAGTCGACAACTGTATCGCTGAAAATTTTTCATTTGCGAACACTGTATTTCAACTTTCATGTAACAAAATTTTTCTAAAGTTTAACAAAAATACTAAAATATTGTATCAACACACATATGTGGTCCCCATTGTATTATAGCGATATATTAGTATTACAACTTATGTGCGTGTGTGTATATTCTCTAATTACTTAATTGAACAGAAACATTTATACGAGATAGAAACAGCAAACCGGTATTTCTTCAGGATTTTTTGAGCCATTTTTCATGCAGTAATTGCATAATTTCGGTTTATCATAAATAGTAATATCGTTGTCGTTATGCAAGTTGGGGAATCTTAAAAGCAGATACTTGCCCAGTGATATTTTATGCAATAACAAGATTTCTTAATTAACTGAATAATGCGCTGATTAGAATGAATTGACTGACGTTTTCACAGAATTAGTTGCACATATTTGGATCCTGTTCAAAGGAACACCGCAACTAGTTCAGCGGGTCATTATGCATACCAAGCGCATGGCGCATGTGCAGATTGCTTCTTATTTATTAACGTTTAAAAGTCTGTTTAGCATTATTCAGCTAGAAATTCCAGAATTTACTTGTGGATTCTTTTTACCGTCCTAGTGTAGATTGATTTAATAAAATACCTTCGCCGGTTACGCTCAGTTGGCGATTTAGACCTGAAAGAAATTTTTCCATTCTTGCGTATTAGCCTTCAACAAGAAAAATTATGTCTAGCTGAGCAATGTTGAAATAGCGTTTTATGTCTTCGATAGGGTAAATACTCAAAATTTTTATCAGATACTCTTAATTAGCAGGTTGTAAGAATAGAATCTTATAAGAAAAAAGGCAAAAAATTAGATGCAAGCACAACTTTTGTTATAGTTTCTATTATTAAAATATATAATTGTTGATCTAATTATTTTTTATTTTAACCTACTTATGAGTTAACATTACTACATTATACAGCCAAAGTTTCATGCGAAAAATTGTGAGAATGAGATTTAGACGTTCCCCCACTCTACCTTCCCCTTCTACAACGCTATTCGCCTCGCTTCCGCCACGAAATGGTCACGTGACGCGTTTCGTCTCTGTCTTGCATGTGTTACAATGTCATGTGCCTAATCCGGTACTGGCAGAGAGGGGTTAGCTTTTTCCCCTCACTTCGAGCCAATTCCCCTGATCTGGCGAGTCTATCGCAGGATGCGTTCGAGGAGGAGAGGCTTCGGGTGTTTTATCATTTTACAATGACATTTTGTTCGACTTAGGAATTTCCGTTTTAGCTGCTTTAGGAGAAAGCTTTTGTGTTGGCTATTTCTGATGACATTAATAATGATCATTAAACAGTAGGACCTCGATTAATCGGAACTCGATTGTAAACAAATATACGTTTAAATATGATTGTATTATGAAGGGAAATAAAAGAATTTTCAAAAATAAAAAAGTTATTTTGGAATATAATGTACATTTTAATTATGTCTCTCGGGTCTCGATTATCCATCGGACTTTAATTTATCCGGGCTGTTTGCCTCCCGATCAAGCCGATTAACCGAGGCCCTACTGTATTGGGTTGGCGAGAAAGTAATTTCGGTATTTTAAGATGAAATATAGCCCAATTTTTTGAATAAGATATTTTCCATTTTGTTCGATGACCTTTTGCCGAAAAGAATAAACAAGAAAATTTGATTGATTAAAGTTCATTCCTTGATTAAAAAAATTGGGTTTTCTACTTCACCTTAAAATACCGAAATTATCTTCTTGCCAACCCAATATTTAAATAAATGTGGGACACGTATCCCTTATAAAAATATATGACGTTAATAATGAATATCTAGGAAAATATCCGTCTACTCTGATAAACGATTTATTATGATAATTCTGTAAGAAATTCATCCTCCTGTGGTCGGCGGAAAAAATCTTGCCTTCTGAACTTAACAACGCGCATCGCCGTTTAAAATCTCCGGCTCATAAGTTCTTTACGGCGAATATACAAACATTACCGTGGATTCACCTACATTCCGCAAGACCGCTTCGTAAGCCGCGATTTATTGCTACGTACCCCCCTGTTTACGTGATCGCGCGACTGTAACAATTCCAGTATTCTGTGGTATTCTGACCGATGAAGGCATATTTGGAATTTGTGAGCAGCGTTCATAATTAACCCTTTATGTCGTGAAGGTAATTTAAAGTACCTCATTCATTAAACTGCTGCCATAAATTAAGCCATGCTCGGATTTAATTTAATGTACCACCATGCGCATTAATATCGCAATAATTGTAAACATATGGCGGCGGTCTAGTGTAGTGACAACGCCTGGGGTGGCGGGTGGTAGGGGCGTATAGTGAGCTTATATCTTAATAAGTATATTTGTTTACGACATATGGTTCCTTTCAAACTTTCTTTTCTTCTAAAAATACAAACTTTAACGACAGTTTTCTTTGGCGTAATCAATTTTGCGGCAAGTTTCTTTCAGGAATGTCCACCGGTCCAGAGGTGTAGATTACTTTTTATACACCCCGTACAAATTTGTTGCAACGGGCTGCGTGAACGTTGAAAGTAGTACGTTACTCGAAGCAACAAGTATAAATTCGAACTGTTCATCAAGAGCAGGCCAGCATATTTTCAAAGAGTCGTTATAACTTACTTTTCAAGGCGACTGCAATTAGCAGCCAGCTGACCAGTTCAATTTATCCAATTAAGGGTGCAACCGAGGATATTAATAACGAAACGCGAAGCAATTGAACAGTTTCAAAGATTAAGTCGTAAATTCAGAACGTCGAAACAATTTGAACTTTTGAAATACACATTGGCAAATGACTAGAGCACGGTTGGAGGGGCGGGCGAGGGAGGGAGGGGGGGTTACAAGGATAAGAAGGGGGAGCGAGGGGAAGGGGCGAGAGGCTAGTGAGAAAGAGAGAGGAGAGAGAGAGAGAGGGAACGAGTAAAACGCAGGGCTGCGTGCCTGCCGGTAATCACGCGTCGGGATAAAGTTATTCCGGGGCATAAATAACCGACATGTCTGGAATAAGGCATTAATTTATGTTATTTATCGCCCATTACGCAGCAAAGAAACATTCGCATGGGAAATAATGTATCATTCTCAACACGCGTCTGCGGTGAACTCGGGGAATCGAGAATGATTCAGAATGCCAACGAACGGACGACTGGCCGTATGTATGTACACCGTGCTCTTTAAGAACGGGCAGAGATAATATTCGATGTACGTACGGTTGTATGCGGTCGTCGATGCGATTACGTAATATCCACAGAGCCGCTTTTCGAAAGAACGAACTATCCTTCTCCTTCTCCTCTTCCTCTTTCATCTGTACTCGGTTCCGCTCTAAACCTGCGAAAAAATCGGAATTTATACATGCTTTGTATACATTGTTCTTAAAGATCGTTTCGTTGATCTTTAAGAGATATACAGTCGAAGGAAATTTCGAAATTTTAAGAATTATCAAAGTTATAGGCTTACAAGTGTCGTATACGGCTGCCGTATTGGTTTTCTACCTTCATGCAATGTCACAAAATAATTAATCAATTTGAATGAATCGTTTTTAAATTGAAGAGTACACGGTTTTTCTCCAAGGCAGTGCACCTCCAATATCTTGAGTTTATTCACCAATTTTTAAGAAATGTATTGGGTTGTCAGAAGAGTCATGACTTACATTCATACTTACATTCATTATGAAAAACAGTTACTATTGCTGTTCAAGTCAAAATTTTTGTAAAAACTAAAACATTTGCTAACGGACAAAATTTGGTTCAGAAAAATTTTATACGGTGTAATCGACGCATGGGTGCACAATGTGTCCAAATTCACTTAATGATTCAAGCCAATTTTTGTGGCTGTTCACTACGTACAATGACTCCCACTAATATTCGGACACTTTTAAAAAGACGACGACATTTTTAATACCGGACCATACGATTTGAAATTTTTTGGGAAGTTAGAACAATTGGTTTGCTGCACAACGTGACTAAAATTTTTGAAAAAAATTGCAAGTTGTCGGAATTGCAGAGAAAATACTAAAAGTTGCATTTTACTGGGCCTATATTGAAAATTTAAAAAATACGTTTTGTAGTATATGGTATATTGGTATATTCGGAAAAGTAGGATGCATATTTAATTTGTAAAATTAATTTCATTTTAAACTTCTATCAATATACATATTAACAATGTACATAAGTACTACATAAGTATATAAACTGTTTTTAACTTTTTATTCTTGCACCGAATCCAGTTATTTTAACAACCTCAAATTTCTAACAACGTGCTATTTTAATTTGGGAAAAGGTAGTTTCAACTTCTAACAAGAATAATGTTATATTTATAAGCATTATATGAGTAATAACTTAAAATTTTTTAAATCGAAGATGTCAATATAAATATTATATGATTTCTTCTCTATTCAAATCATTATATAAGGGAAGAAATAACATTCAATTTGGTTTCTATTTCTTGCAATCGATGCAGATGCAGATAATTTTCATTTTGCATAAATATCCGCAGTCTAGTAATGACATTTTGTGATAATGTAAGTTCATATAACAGTATTAATATTCTAGAGATATCTATGTAGTTACTTCTTAGCAAAGCATGCTTTATCACTAGACCGCGGATCTTCATGCAAAATAAAAATGTTTTGCATTGATTGCGAGAAGCAGGGATAACATAAAAATTGATTTCATCCCTTAACGACTTTTTTTACATAAAAAACAACATTACAATCTTGAATTTTTGAAATCTTTTATTGTTTTATATTTCGCCCAACCAATCTCTTCATAAATGCATAAACATCCTGTATTTATCGCACATGATAAAATACTATTTAACATACAAATAGAAATGATGAAAAGGTAGATACACTATCGAAGTGTATAAAGCATTTACCTAGAAATAATAAAGAATAGGATAATTCTGGAATTCCGTACACTATAAAATACAAACATTTCTTTTTGCAATTCTGCTTTTTATCTTGCTATTCACCTAGTATAGTATTCAGCCACTGTAAATTTCACAGTACATTTGCGGCAATTATTTCACATCTTTCATCGTATTCTGATCTGTCATAATTTCATATCAAGCAGTATATCCAAGGACGAAGACAAAACGATTCCTAATGCACGCGACACGTCCGCGATACCTGTGCAATGATTGTATCAATGTAAATGAGAACATACTTGAAAACGCTTTTCACGGATTATACGTCGTTAAAAAAACTATATTTGTTTGGTCGTTTGATCGGCCGATTACGTTGCAGTAAAAACTGTGCTCTGTTATTGGTTGATATTATTATTACAGAAGATTTATTGATCGTTTCCAGGTCGCAAGGTCGCCAACATCATACACGTATTCCATGCTTTATTCTTTGCAAGCTTAACCATTCTGCACGTTTTAATACAATTTGACACGAATGCTAAACTTTCATTTTAACTACACTTTTTTGCAAGAATACATTAGTTAGTTTCACACTATCAACTGGTAGCTACAGCAAAGTTACACGCAAGTTTTGTTTCTTATAATTAATGTAATGTAATTGTGATAAAGGATGTTTAGGACCATTCACTGTTTTATTTGTCAATCTTTTAAAATATTTTTTTGAAAGTACTTCTTGCAGACACGTTAATGCAACAGTTTCCCTTCTAATTAATTCGCCAGAAACTGAGTACTCATACTCTGGGTCAAAACAGACCCTGACTCCGTCCTCGAAGGGTTAATAGCACCACAGTTGGACATCAGCTGAGAGTAGATCAAAATCAAATTTTACTTAACCGCCTTGCCGTATTTTAACGGCAATTTTGATCTCAGTTAAAAAGAAAGGCGTAACATTCATATCTGTTAGACTTCGTTCAAAATCTTCACGACGAGCGTGGCTCGTTAAAATACGGCAAGGGATTAAACGCGACTCTAATCGGTTAATTAAATTATACAGGGAAATGTTTTGTATTGTGCGCAAAGATTCAAGACAATCGTTCGGCGAATGTAATTGTGGCCTGTCACGCAAGAATTAAGTCGATAAGAGGGGAATGGGAAAATCGTGCGACCAGGTGAAAATTTCTTGTTCTTTACACGTAATTCTTCGTGGTCAGGCTCAATACGGAGGTGTCTTTCCAGGCTCGATTTATAGTTTTATACCTGTGGTGGAGAGAAGAAGAGATACCTAATAGACAAGATTTACTACGGCACGCCCGTCTCAATTGCGGAACAAATTTATCTTCTCTGTGGTCAGCAGCCTTCCCACTGCTTCCTAGCCTCAATCTTGGTTCCGCTCCTCGTGAAATATTGGCTTACCCCCGGACTCGAAAGTTACTTGACAAACGAATCGATGTACGGTTCAAGGGAGAAAAAAGGGCGACCGTCCCTCCGGGATCGGCGAACCTGTAAACTTTCCCGTTTCCGGATGTTGCGGAAAAAAAGCTTCGACTTTCTCTTCCTCTCTTGCCTCTCTACAAAAGACACGGTCGCATGCAAACTCGACGCTAGCCGCACAATTAACATCGAACTTACTGCAACGGTCGAAACCAGACTGCGATTTTATTATTATTATTATTATTTATTTAATGCTTTATTCCAAGTATGTATTATTCCAAGTATATAATTTACGTAGCATATACAATACATGAACATATTAACATATTACTTAACTTGAAACTAGTTTTTATACGGTGAACCACGAAAGTATTTGAACGCACTTTCAAACAGTATAACTTTTTTATAATTGTACCAAACGACCTGATGTTTTGTAGGCAATTAGAAGCATTGGTTTACTAAATGATCTGCAAAAGAGATTTTCCAAAAATTACAATTTACAAGGGTGCAAGCAAAAATAAAAAAAGGATTTTTTAAAACCTTCTTATTTGGGCCCTTAACAAAAATTTTAAATATATTTTTTGTAGATCTATGTTATACACATGCTGAAAATTTCGACAAAATCGATTAACATACACAAGTGGTTAAATGTGGTGAAAATCATAGTTTTTCGCGACTTTTATTTCGATGGAACTTTCACAGTGCATATAATTGACACAGATCTACAAACGGTATTTTTTAAATTTTCGATATAGGCCCACATAAAAAAATTAGTATTTTTTCTACGATTTCGACGTATTGCAATTTTTGAAAAAATTTCTTGTCACATCTTGTAGTAAACTAATTGCTCTAGCTTCCCGAAAAGGTTCAAATCGAATAGTACAATATTAAAAAAGTTATCGTCTCTTTTACAGCGTCCGAATATTAATTCCGGCCACTGTATATTGTATTATTGGAAAAATGGCCAAACATTGGATAGACACATTCTTGTTATGTTTATAAAATAATGTGAAATAATTATTTCTAGAGTTCCGTAAACCTAGTGTTAATCACGTCATTCGTGGATGAACCACACTCAAATAACCAAAGAGCGGCATGTGGCTCGCGAGTTTGCCGGCCATAGTTCTAGTGAATAATAATAGTTTAACGCGGGGGAAAAAGGGAAGATTATTTTTTAATGTAGAATGTAGAATAAGAATAGTGGCAACAGAAATATTAGCAACGCGAAGTACAAATATAAAATTTATACACGCGGTATCTAGCAAGTACGGTTTTGATAGCTTTCCCCCCGTAAGAAAGTATAAACCACTAACTGTAGCTCTCGGCAACCAAATTACTGTTTCGAATTGCTATTCAGCTTGGAGCTCGATTTGAACCGTTCCCTTTCGCCAGTATATACCGGACCTAAAGGAGAGAAAAGCCGTGGTATATTTACTGCCCGGCATAAACCCCATTGTTGCAGAGCGACAGCTTGTCTAAACACTCTTAAGTATTTGACTTTCCTCCTCGGAGCTCCTTTTGACCTGCGCCGGTTTGTACGCTCGGTTTTACGCACAATGAAACGAGAAATCGTGTTTTGAATTGCACACAGCTACTGTTACAGTTTAATGTTCAAGGGTAGTGACATTGTTATTGCCGGCAACAACACATCTTTCTCGGTCATTTTCTCGCCGAGTGTAGATTCTATTATGTTTCGACCAGTCTATATATTTTTTACTGATATTTAAGTACACGTACATGTAAGTAGCAGTTTTCTAAAGTTGTTGCTTTTTTATTTGACGCCGTTCCATACTGGCCGCTGTAAATCGAATCATTGTTACTTTTCTTTTCTTTAAAGTTTAACTGAACTTCGTCACTTGAGGCTCTTGAGACGAAGGCAATCTCTACAAACCGTTTCACACGTACGACGTGGCTCAGTAACTTTCATATGTAGATTTTCGAGCGTTAAAAACAAGTATCTTAATCGTTTTCCTTCGTTGCCCCTAGTTTCTGAGAAATTTAATTTAGAAAAAGTCTCGCTTATCATGTTGTTTAAGAAAAACTCTACGACAGACTTTGTTTAATATGAATTTCTATATAAATTCTAATATTATGTCTAGACTGCGGATCTTTATGCAAAATAAGAATGTTCTGCATTGATTGTGGGAAGCAGGGATAAAATAAAAATTGACGTCAACCCTTAGTAACATTGTTGCATTAAGAATAACATTACGATATTCTTGAATTTTTCTAATCCCTTACTGTTTTATAAGTGCTCACGGTGGTCCGACAAACTATTAAAACACTGTAATTTGTTTAAAGTGTATACTGTTATTTAGTCGTTCGAATACTTTTGTGGCGTTCATTTAGCCGATGTTACTAAGAAATAAACAATTTAATGGTATGGTGTAGCGCCGATACCATTAAATTTATTTGCACTATCTACGATCAAACCACATATTTAAAAATTTACTAAGAAATGTTTTATAAGTATTGTTATCAGAGAGACTTTAAATTTAACATGTAAAATCATGATACTTATACATTACTATAGAAATAAAAATGTTTTGTAATTCGTAATATGACTCGCATGTTTCTCTCAGCGTGAAACTTTTCATTCCAAAGCGTTCGAATACTTTCGTGACTCATGTATGTAAAGGCACCGAACTTATTTGTACACTTAATATCTATGTATATGTATAAGAAGCCCCGGAGGACATTTTAGCAAACGAAAAGGTTCAAATGATCTGAGAAATCAAGTATATAAAGCAAGGACATTTTTAAAAAAATCTCCCGTGTTTCGTGTTTCGAACAGAACTTACTAAAAAGTGCTACAAGATTTGGAGTGACCACAAGGAGTCGATGATGGATCAGCATTGATTGTGATGGTCTCTGCTAAACACTCGACGCTGTCATTTTTTCCGTTATTCGACAGCTGTTCGACCCTTTTTGCAACATTTATTGTACATTTATTGTACTAGTGTGTTGTTCATGTTAGAGATTGTTAAAGCGCTGTGTGACAGGCGGTCGAAACGGAGTGAGTGTTTGCGATACGTCGCTCGAAATCGAAGAGTGAAAGACAATATTGAGAGACGGGCACAGAGAATCCACTTTCCGGGGGTAGTCGTGCAGCCGTTCGCGTGACAAGTTAACCGTACGGGTAGATTATTGCGGAAATGCGGTCACGTTGCGACAAAGCGTCGCAGCGGATACAACAGCATCCATATACCGTACGGTTGACCGATAGGCGAGATCTTTGGCCAAGTAAATACGCTTAATGGAGTCGTTGCTCGGCCGGTAAGCCGGCCAGTGTGGGTATTACATCTGTATGTACCGAGAGGTACGTACATGTTAATACGTTTGATACCTTGACTGCGTAATCTTTCGCAGGGGCAGGAGGTAATTAGCAGTAACGGACAGTTACGTCCGATATACGAACAATGGAACACTGCCGATGCGATGGGAATAGGAAGAGGGTGATGGCTGAGCGAGTATGATAAATGAACGGTGCCTGACAAGCGGCCATCGTTGCCCAATGATGGATGGTCGGCGGTCCGCTCCCTAATTATTTCATACTTTGCAATCAGAACGATAATCCATCCGCAGTACCTGCAGCCTGTCACGGATAAATCATCGGTTATCATTTCTGAGTCACAACACGTGTGCGCGAGCACCGTCACAAACAATCGGCGAAAGCTCGTAGCGCCGCATTAGTGTCAAGGCAAGTCGTTAATTCTATGCCATCGAGTCATGAGAATATCGCTGGAATCCACGAAATCATCCCCTTGATTATACCGACACACGAATTTCCAATTGATTCGCGAACAAATCGACCGTCTCCGAGTTCTCTGTGTACGTCTCCGACACGGCCTCAAACGATTCCAAAAATAACTCTTCGAAACTGTACTTATACATTAGTATTTGTTGGAACTGATAGAGCAAGGTTCGGAAGACGAGAAACCAATTGACGGCCGAATAACGCAAATGCAAACGTGTAGTAACTCGAGGAACGTACAAACAAAAGTGAAAAGAACGAAGAAAATACAATAACTAGGTAAAAAACAGGAAAAGTAAAAGTAAAGAAAAACTAGGAAAAAACATTCTTCAAAAAAATAAGACGATTTTTCTTCGTGATTGTCTTTATGTTGCTTTGAACCAGGAATAATATAAAAATTTATTTCATCCCTTAACAACTTTGTTGCATTCAAAGCAACATTACAATATTCTTGAATTTTTTAAAATCTTTTACTGTTTTATATTTCATCCAACCAATTAATGATCTGCAGTCTAGTTATTAATATTCATATTCGAATATTCCGATTTTAAACTTCCTTTTGTTCGCCACTGTACATAAAAATTTTGATTAACCCTGTTGTGAAAAATCACGTTTTCTCTATTTGAATGGAAACTATTTTTGATACGTAAAAGACATGTGAATATTGTGTTATGTATTTTTAATAAATATGTACCCTTGTGCCAAATGCAGAATTAAAACAGTTATGAAGGAAATCCAAGTAATTTCCAACTATTATCTGTCTGTCGGTTACGATTTCCGTTCTGGCTTGGATCGGTTCCATAAATATTATTTTTACAGTTCTATATACAAATGGCAATCTACTGATTCGTTTAGATATACAATAAATGAGCACAATAGGGACACACGAGGGAAATAATATAACATAAAATGGGCAATGTAAATATATTTTTACATTTAATCATGTTTGCAACATAATTTAGACGCTTTAGTACACTATTTTTTTTTAATAAAATAGTGATATAATTCTTTCGTATCTACAATGATTCATTCGTGTACTTGATAACAATCGTTTATACAGTATTAAAAAAAGGAATCATTTTATACGAATATTAAATGTGACAAATGTGTACTTTTTACTTGATCCAAATTGATAATATCTTTATTTCTATCACAAAAAATCAATGAAAGAAACTGCATTTTAATTTTCATAAAATTAGATATCAAATTGAGAATTTACATAAAGGTCGATTTAGTAATAATTAATGTGGGGTCGCCGGTATATATTGTTATAAAAATATGTTGAATTTCGTACAAATAGAAACAAATGCATATTTTGTGTCGATACGCGCAATGTAGCATGTTTAGTAAATCTATCCGCTGAAAGTTTGAAGTAATAATAAGGCTTGTTAATATGAAATGCGATGGAGGTCAATAATGCAAGAACGCACCGATGGCACTTTGGCGGCAGAACTGAAAATGCATAATTTACAGCACAGTTATTTTACGAGTCTTACCGGTATACGATTTTCTATTTGCATTCGCTGTCGACACACAACGCCGCATCTTTATGACCCTTTCTTCGTGGCCTCGGTTACCCCGACTCAGAATTACGGTCATTATGAATAGACGGATTTTACGGCTTGTCTTGATTATTATTAGTTTATTCGACACGGCTGTACAGCCCCGTAAGACGATTTCACCTTCCTTTGAACACCGTTGCAAATTATAGCTAGTTCGAACGGTAACCACTTTAGACGAAGAAATTTTTATGCTTGGTTATCTTAAATATAGATACTTTACAACCTGTTTCCTCTAACTTTTCCCTTATTTGTTTCTTCTAGAGTCTGGTGTCTTCTAGTAGTCAACATTTTCAAAATTAGACAACGACTTGACTTATTTTTAGTAATTGGAAGCATTGATTTACTAAATGACGCGCAGAAAGGATTTTCAACACATTTCAATCTCTGGAAACTACATGAGAAAATCGAAAAGGCATTTTTCAAAACTTTTTCATTTGAGCCCAGAATGAAAATTTACTTTTCTATATTAATTATGCATTGTCTCGCATATTTTTCAATACAAGTCGAATTTACGAATTTATTTTAATTTTTATACATATACTGGTTGCATGTAGGTTTATAGGTAATTTATTTATTTTATTAGATGTAATAATGGGGTCTTTACATTCATCTTGAAAGAAAGAGACATTAACTATATTATATAACTATATTAGTGGAATAAAGGTGGATTTCAAATTTATATTTAACCCATTTTTATTCATTGCGAAATAAATCTGTTGTATAAGCAAAATACCATTTTAATTCTGTATAATAATAAATATCAAATAATTCATTATATTATTAATACTTCAAAATCTTAATTTGTCTTATTATAAACAGTTGTAGCATTGTAATAATTTTGAAGTATTAATGATATAATAAAAGATTATTTTATATTGTTGTTGTATAGTTTTAATATGATATTCTGTTTTGGAATTGTTTTGACAAATTAGAATACAAATATTTATATATAACACGTAGGCTAAGTGTACCGAATGTGGAACAGCTCCTAATATGGAACACTTCAATATCTGGTAATTAAATAATATTGGGTTGGCAAGAAAGTAACTTCGGTATTTTAAGGTGAAATAAAAAACCAAATTTTTTGATTCAATCAATGAATTTTAATCGATAAAATATTTTCCATTTCATACGATGGTCTTTTGCCATCTTTCTGGTAGCTTCATATTATTCCGCGCTCATAATTCGTTACATCACTGATTAAAGTTCATTGCTTGAATAAAAAAATTCAGTTTTATTTCACCTCAAAATACCGAAATTACTAAATACCGAAATGCCAACCCAATACAATCAATCGACAACAGAATACAATATTCCGTAAAAGACAAACGATTTTCATGTTTCAGGATGTTGACAGGATGTAAAAAAGAGTGTTTAAAACATTGTAGAAGTTTTTGATATACATGATGAATAGCGAAATCTTTTAGCGAAGGTAAATTTAAAAATGTTGCTTTGCATAATTTATCATCAAACATGTTTGTAGTGTAAAATTTATTACTCTTCTTAGCATTATTATCACTTTGCTGTCGAAATGATTGCGTAGGTACCCAATTATATTAATGAATAAGTTAATGATAATGATGGCAGAAAATATTTATTTTGTGGGGGTAATTATACAAATATGATAACAGCGATGAAAAATGTTGTACGTGTCTTTTTATATTAAAAATGCCAAGTCTTTATTATATGTATTTAAAAAATGTCATGTCTTTTTATATTTTAAAAATGTGCGCATACCACGTATGAACTCGTAAAGATCCGGAGTCTACTAATTACCAGAAGGTGGAAGCAAGCATCGTAAAGGAAATGGGTAAAACAAAAAATATGGTATCCTTGTAATAGTTGTGTGTGGCCTTCGCGTAGGTCAGAGTGAAAACAATAGAGCGTGGATTTCATTAGTTCCATGAAGGGCCTCCTCTTTTATGAAGCAAAGCCGATGCCAGGAGCGTTTCAACGTCGGGCTAATAATTTGAAGAACATCCCTCCAACATGCCGCCAAGCAAACAATTGAGCCCGCCGTGTCTAATTGCCGCTGATGATTTCGAAACTGCCCGTCATCTTACAGCTAATAAATGGATACAGCGGATCCCTTAAGTAGTATAAGACCCGGCCATTATATTCGTCGAAGACTAAAGGTTATAAAGGGCCGACTAATTTACTTCCTGGCAGCGCGGCGCCAGAGTGCCACGTTGATCGGCACTTTCGTCAGATTCACCGCTCATATATTACTAACCATACCAACCTGCACAAGCTGCTCCGTTTTCTCTCTAAACCGCATATATTTCTTCATTCATTTATTAGCCGCACCAATTAGTAGTTCTATACTTTACATCTCCATTTTTATCCCTGTTTTATTTACTTACTCCCACATTCTTTCAAGTCATTTTAATGAAACCATCATGTATCGCTGCAGCATCCTTTGTTTGATAGAAATTATGTAAATTGGTAAATTTTGTCTCCGCATATAATTGAAGGAAAAGAAAAACTATCTTTGTCTTCTTTCTTTGGTAATTATTCGGAACAGGGGGATCCTCGCCGATTTCAATGCATTTTACAAGATTTTGATCTTGTTTGATCCTTCTGATATAAACACATTTTGATCAAACATTGCATAATGCTGTCGTCGATATGTATACATATCGCATCCCAGCAAGAATAGTGACTATGTATAGTTCACTTCACAGTATTTGGTCACTTGACTATAGGTAGTCATTCTTTAGTTGAAATGCAGTATTCTCACAATAACGCTCTTAAGAAAATTATAAAATTTCCATCGAAATAGTACAGACATCTTTAGTCTTTCAGAAAAAAATATTTTTAGAATCTGTAAAATGATATTATGGATGTCTCAATCAGTTCTTGTTGCTATTGTAATATGCACTGGTCTTGCCACTACAAATATGAACTAGCACAAAAAGAAAACTGATATAACTGCCCTCTAGCGATTAGGAGTTAGAGATATGATGTTTTTCTAGCACGTTTTCATTGCAACTTTAATTTTTTCTCCTAAACGCACAGGTGAATTAAAAAATTTTTTTTAATATTGCATTGTCATCCAGTTCTGAGCTATGTTTAAAGTTTCAAGTCTCCAGCTCATCGGGAAGTTAGTTTAAAATCGATTTCAAAATTTGTACGGAACAAACAGACAGACAAGAAAGCGAGCTAATAAAAACGTGGTAGAATCGTTATTTTTTGAGTTGTGTCTGTTCTTGCCGGGGTGTGATTATATTTCCATTCATATAAAAACCACATACACGGCAATCACATTAATTTATTTATTTATTATTTAAATGCAAAGTTATACAAAGTTATATCTAAATAGAAACTGAAAATAGGACTTAAAACATCAGCTTCTTTTGCATAATAGATCACTAGTGATTCAGTAGATCATGTCGAAGAAGTCTTGCATCTCCTTTCTTACATCAAATTTAACAGGATATTTATTTATTTTCGCTATGAAAAACGGGATAATAAATTATCTAATCATGACACAATATCTTTTACAAAAGATCTTGGTTGAAGTGGTAATTAAAAGCGATTATAAGATACGTAAAGACTAAAAAGTAGAAAATAAAAAATATATAAAAAAAAACATTTTGAAAACCACGCTTATATTAAAATGCACTAAAAAGGAGAAAATAATTTTTATAGACATTAGTGACTATAAATAAAAGCGTGGAGCGCCCACGAAGGTTACGTCAATATAGTTTAGCGCTTCACGCTCTTATTTATAGTCACCAATGTCTATAAAAATTATTTTCTCCTTTTTAGTGCATTTTGATATAAGCGTGATTTTTCAAAGGTTTCTTTTATATATTTTTTATTCTTCACTTATTTTAAAATTTCATATCTTGCTCTTCTCTGTTGTTCATACTTCAATAGTCGTAATAGTTGGATCGATAGTACCTACCTGAGTGCGATAATCGTTAGTTCGTTGAAAAGACTACCTTTGTGTAGCGTGGACAAATTCGCGATAGAATCAAGATTGACGTTAAGTGACGTATACTGACGTTTGTACGAGACACAATCAGGACATAACGCGCTGGGCGATTGCGTTTTACGTGCCACCGTAAAACTAGTACAGCTCTTCCAGTCTGCTTGACGTAATGAATATATCCTACCTTCAGTTATTCAAGCGGACGTTTTTAACAATTGTTTCTGCATTCTCATTACTGTTCAAAAATAGCTCTGCATTCTTCAATGAAACAACTATTTTTTCAAATCAAATATAACAGACAATTTTAGAAATCTTTATTCTATTTAGAACTTTTCAGAACACATAATAGAGTATGTTTTCCCTTTTATTCTAGAATTATTCCAGAATTATTTAGAGTATATTTTATTTATCAGCTTGTTTTCTATTAAAAGAACAGGCCTACAAAAATATATCTTAATTAATTGCAGTTTGATGAATAGGTTTAAAAATTCTATGTTTAATATAAATTAAAAGAACATAGATACGTATGTACATGTGTTGTCGCCGCCATTTTGAATTCCTCACAGTATTAAATATATGTATGCATTAGATCGTTCGGAAAGTAATTTCGCTTTTCGTGTAGAGATGGCATTGTTCCCATTTGTTATTACCAGACTGCGAATCTTTACGCATTGATGAAGAAATTGGTTTGGTAAAATATAAAACAGTAAAGGATTAGAAAAATTTAAGAATGTCGTAATCTTATTTTTAGTGTACTAAACTCATTAAGGGTAGCGTCTACTCAAATGAGTGTGAGTGCACACACCACATATACGTATGCGAAGATTGCAAGGGTCCGGGGTTTCACTTCTGATACCTCAATAATGCAAAGACGGGATTTCTTAGTAGTCAAAATCGCTAGATGAAAGATCAATCTAGGATGCTATTTGCCTCAAAAGTCCTATTTTTACGTTTACGACTCGTAATTCTCATTATTCGGCATGATGTCGTGGATTGTGTGGTTCAGCCTTAACGTTCACATGGCTTCAGTTTTATGTCAACCAAACGTGCAGCTCACCACGTGTATTTCCAAATTTCAATAAGTTATGTAAAGAATTTGTTTTCACACAGCAAGTACGAAATTTCTCGTGATATAATAGCCCATACCCTATTCAGTTAACACAGATTAAAATATACGATTTTTTACAGACGCAATTTCTCTTGAAAAGGATCCATATCCGGACCGAAACGTTGAGAATAATTTAAAAATTTGCAAAATTGCTTGTTAGTTAAAAATTAGATCGAACCTATGCGCCGAAATCATTAAAAAGTTTAAACAAACTTAAAGGTACGTTTACAAAATTAACATTAACAACCGCTCGAGAAACGGCACGAACTTATGGGATGACCTAATACATTCATTATCAAATATTGCCATTTTCCTGGAATTTGAACTGTTTTTCTTTATCCAAAGATTATTCCGGATTTGCCTCGGCGGCCCAGTACTAAAATAAAATGAGGCGGGAAAATATTTCCGAGGGAATAGGCGGAATGATTGAAAAATATAGAAAGGAAAATAGGGAAGACGTATTCCATGTTGGAACAGGTCTGATCGACGCTAATACGGCGGTAGTTCAAGAAAAGGGTACGCTGGCCGAGGTTTACGAGCCGAACGAGCTTTCCGACGGGGCGCCACGGCTTTACGTCGTCGTGTGTCACGCATCGTTAGAGCCGCAACGCCGTTATGAGACGTTTACGATAAGATATGTCACACCTTTCGCCCTTGACATCCCGCAGATTTACCGCTCCTGCCGAGAATATAACTAAAAGAGGGTTAGGAGAAGACCACCTAGCCAGTAATGGCGATATTAAAAAGGTGCCCTCGCTTTAGATGTCTCGGGACTGACATAGAAGTTTAACGACCCCTAGACAATCCGTTCCTATTTCCACTAAACTCACGCGAAAGGAACTTTATGATAGACTCCCAAGGTCCTGAAACATTCATCAAACATTTTTATTGTTGCTACCTGGGATTCGGGTAAATGTAGGTAATATGAAACATCGTAATTTCTCCCTAAGGAAGTAACGAAATCTACTGGTACGCTGGTGGTCAAAATGATAAGGCACCTCAAGGTTTTTAGCAATGAACATTTATTTGTACATATATACACGTGGAAAGTGAATATGCAACTAAATAAGATACTAACTTTTATATAATATACTAAAAATTACGTAACTCGTGCAAATTATTTATTATTTCTACAAAAATTGACTTTTAGTGGGTATATGATAAGGCACTTTGAATATAAAATAAAAAAAGTATTAGAATTCAACAAAATTACATTTTTGGCAGTTTTAATAATGCATGGACTGCCCTTTACGTTGTACCACTTCAATCATTCTTCTTGCTAAACTTCCATATAGATTTTTTATATCATTTTGATGTATGCTTCCCAAGCTTCTAAAATTGCTGATTTCAATTCGGATACTGTACTGTACTGCTTTCCACCTTCGTATAATATTCTTGACAGTCTTCCCCAAACGTTCTCGATAGTATTTAGGTCAGGAGACCTTGCAGACCAATTCGAAACCTTTATATCTTCCGCTTCAAAATAATTTTTTACTATGCGAGCAGTATGCACAGCTGTATTATCTTGCTCAAATATATATTTTCTGCCAGCAATTCTGTGAGCATAAGTTCCAATTTGCTCCTTAATTAAATTTAAGTAGCCAGCACTATTCATACGGCGTTGAATAAATTTGATTTCCATTTTTCCTCTATAACCGATTCCTCCCCATACCATTACTATACCGCCACCACATTGTCGACGACTCAAAACCCTTTGTTCCTTTCTTAAATCATGGCAATACAGTAAACGCCCCTTTACTGTCCAACAGCCGTGTTTTGCGGACAGTGATCGTACCCGGAGTAACTCAAACAAAACATACCTTGAAAAACTGTTTCTAGAACGAAATAAATGGCCAAGAACACTTTATAGTATGTTACTATGTTTCCTGTTAATTATAGATTCAAAGATTTACTTAATAATTCTTCTTAACGATCAGATAGATATAATACGATTTCTCAATAAACCGGCACGCACGTATACAAAACATTGTAATTAAAATCTGTTTGTCAACACATTTAGTAAATAACTGAAATCAATTTTTGCGTTCCCGAATACTGAAATAACACAAGCTGCGCAACGCCCGATTTTAAATATTTACGGAATTGTATGAAATTGAATGGCGATCGATACTTTGCAATTTTCGCAAAAATTTATACTGCAACCGTACTTTTTGTTTCCAGGCTATTAAGCGTGCAAAAGTGTGCTGTGTTTTTATTTTAATCGAAAAGTATTGAATTCTTGGAAAAATGTATTTTTAGCTGGAAATTGATTATTAACTTTCGGAACGCACAAAGGAACTTCGCCGTGGAAATTAATAACGGCAATGCCGCGACATTTTGGGAAAAGTATTTATACACGTCTGAATATTTTCCTTTGGGAAATAGTTGTTTTTAAATGGCTATTAAAATGTTTATTCAATTGGAGTGTGAAATATCACAATACAGGGTATGAGTTGCATCGTTTCAGATAACAAGAATATGTATGTGCGTTTATATCTGAATACATATGTAGATACATACGGCTGCCTTCGGATCATGGGCACGCAATCAGTAAACTGAGTACGCATCCCTATTAGATTTCAAAAGACAATCGTCTCTTGTTACCTGCTGCGACACAACGCTGCATCCAGTGAAATCTCACCGAGATGTTTACTGGAGGTTTTGTTAATCAGCGCTTTGTTAATCGCTGTACAGGCTGATTCAGCTTAATGTGGCACGTATATTACATGTAAACTGTTTGCTATATGAGAAACTTATGGAACGAAAGCTGTTTGGTTTCAAAAGTAGCATACAATGTAATAATTATTTTGTTTATGTTTCGCTTTTTTATCGAGATATAATTTTTTTATCGTAAAGGGTAAATTTTAACCCTGTGGTTGAAGAGATAATTAAATCTCGAATAAAGAACTATAAGGGATGAAAAATTGTAATTACTGAGATGTTCTCTATAAATGATTTTTAATTCAAGTTTTTAACCCCTTGCCGTATTTTGACGAGCCAGACTCGTGATTAAGATTTTTAACAAAGTCTAACAAATACGAATGTTACGCGTTTCATTTTAGATGAAATAAAATTTGATTCGTTTGTAATCAACATTTAATTAAAATAAATGTAGCCATGCATAAAGACGTTTTAATCACTGTAACTGTGAAGAAAATGGTACGGCTAGGGATTCATTATTTTCTTCATTGCAAATAATAATATTTGTATAATCGATCGATAAGTGCAAGTGATACACGTGATGTAATTTAGGTGATACACTTAGTTGCAGGCCCTGGGTTTGACTCATCATTCGGCGCTGTTCCCAGTTCCCTGATTACCATAGCTTCTACAAACACAGCAATCTTCCAGCATCTAGCACTTGAAGTCAGCTGCTATTCGAACTTGCGAAATTCCGCTGAGGCGCAGTCTTTATTAGGGACCACTCGAATTTCGGAGGAGTTTCTAATCACGATTCGGCGAGCGTTTTTATTAGCCGCGTAAGAATCAATGGAGATTAAGTGAGGTAGTAAAGTCGCGTATCGCGAAAACGTGATAAGCACGTCTGGCCAGTTGTTTACGAGAATGCGGGAACCGTGTAACGGTGTAGACCCGTAAGGCAACGCCTGGTAGTTCGGCCTGAAACACCCCCCCTGATGGCTATAAAACTCCCGGAAACCATGCGCAGTTCGTCCGGCTGTTCGCCGGTTTCGCCGTTTTCGCTCGTTCGCCGGCTCGCTCGTTCGCCCGTTCACTCGTCCGCCCGCTGTCACATACGCTCTTTCCCGCTTACCGGGAGTTACGAGGCTGTAATTTCAGTGAGGGCGTCTCTTTCGCCCCTCCTGCTTTATCTTCTCGTCTCCGTGCACCCCTTCCTGAAACCCCGCCAGCCACTCTACCCTAGCCTATATACAGGTTTACTTGTCTCTTGTCCCACGGCAGAGACACTGTCGCCGACAAAGTAGAAGTTACGAGCCCGGTAAACTCACAAAAGCTTTTTACAAAACTGTTAGCCGGTTCCGGGGACCTGCTAGGATGACAATAATTTGTAGTCACGAACGCTCCTAGTCGAACGCGTTTCCTATCTTCTAGTATTCTCATAAGAACACTATCTTGTGATTCCCACTGTCGTTTTCGAAACCTCCGACGCTCCGTAAGAACAATGTATTCGGACATCTGATCCCACCGTCCTGTTACAGGTGATACCGTGCATCCTCGTTTGCATTCGCATTCGCCGAGCCACTCGGAGATTGTTGGTTCCTCGCAGGCGCGAGACTGCTAGGCTGAACCAGCACATTGGAAGTTGTTTGCACTGTAACAATTTTGGATCTTAGCGATTTGTATGCAAGATTTGTACGTCTTCGTCTTTTCACTGGGCATGACGAGTTAACTCGTCATTCCAGGTCGCCGTGACCTCTCCGATACTGATGACCCCTTGTGTCCTACAGTAGCGAGTCAGACTCGTGATGAAGATTCTGAACAGAGTCTAATAAATAGACTGCGGATGTTTATGCAATTTGCAATTTTTCAAGACGTATTTTAAGAAAGTGGAATTAAACGAAATCTTGTTTTCAGTGGCAGTAGCCTTTGTACAGTACAAAATTGTAGTTCAAAATACATTACATTATAAAATAAACCCTTCTAGATGAATGCAAAAAAAATTGAAATCCTCGCTGGAAGAACAAATATGTTACATTGTAAATCTGTTTCGTCTTTTATCCCCTCATCTTACCGAAACCATTTACGAGTCTACGTTAACATAACATTTCCTGTAAATTGTCAATCGTAAAATAAACTAACGAGGTTCGTGCGTAGGTGCACCTACCAGTCACACGGTCACATTTCAGGAAATAATAGGCAAAAGTATATTTGTTATTCTTGGCAGCAAAATCCCACAATGCAATAAATGAAACAGCGACAGGGATCCGGTGATGTTGCAGTTCAAGCGCACAATGTTGCAAGCCAAATAAGCAAAAGTCACACCTGCGCGAGTGAAGTTTCTGTGTCGGACGATTTCCCGTGACGGAGATGCCGAAAACGGAGGCTGTCCAAACAAACTATTCCTTTTGCGACAAAGCATGGAGAACGTGACAGTTTATACATAATGACTGTGTCCGAAGTCGAGCAGCTGTCGGTTAGAGCGCAAGGCCACAGAGAAGACTAAAAACCGTGTATACCGAATGTCACACCGATGAATGCTGGTGATGGTACTAACCCTGACGAATAGAGTTAATGTTAAAAGTGTCAGTATGAAATATTCGAGTGTCGATTATGGCGGATAGGCGTGACGGCAGGAGGGACTCGACAATACCTTTATATGAAGCACAAAAGGACACCATAATTCAACTGGATTTATTGAATCTTCTATGTGCATTTCCTGCTAGTTCTAGGAACCATGTCGAAGTGGAGCAAATGTACATATGTACATGCCTTCGGTGTGAACGTAAAGAAAATTAAACTGATTTTATGCACATTGTTATTTGAAGTCATAAATCGTGATATTCATTCAAGAAATTGCGGTGACTTTTCTTTTTTACGTCGATTCCATACCTTATACAGGGTACGTAATAATAATATTTCACCTAACCTGACCATCTTAACATTAACTGTACCACGACCAGTCAAATGTTTCATATCTTTTAATTTTTGATTATTGAAATTATATTGGGCTGGCAAGAAAGTAATTTCAATATTTTAAGGTAAGATAAAACCGAATTTCTTTATTCGAGCGATGAACTTTAATTAATAAAATATTTTCTTATTTATCCTTTTTGGCAGATCATCGAACTTTTTTTTTTAATAAAAAATTGGGCTCTCTGTTTCGCCTTAAAATACCGAAATTGCTTTCTTGCCAATCCAATAAATATGTGTTTCCATTAGAAATTATTACATAGATTTATTTATTCAAGCACATATTTTTATTAAAATTGTGAGAAATCTACATAAATCTTCAGTCTTTTAATTTTTACAAAGCAATGTGTACCAGTCACCTTTTGTACTCGGTACGGTTAGTATTAAATATCCTGCTTGATAGGCAAAATAATGTTCTCAAGGTCACTTTTTTCGAGATTTCAAGGACATCCAAATTTTATTAAATAGGACTACATAGGTTCTTTACGACAGTCCTACAGCTCATAAAAGAACAAATTCAAATTTAATTCACGTGATCTTCAATGAGTAAATGTTTACTTGAACTCTTTACTTGAATAATATGCAATTATACAATACAAAGTCCGATTAATATTTGACGAATCCTCGCAGATTACTAATATTTCTAAACAAGAGTATCGCTGCCATGTAAAATGAAAGCTCAAACAGTTTAAATGGCATCTATATTATTATTAAATGTAGAAATCAAGTTTCTCTGATTTTTTGTTTGAGACTTGTTAAAAAATAATTCCTAAAAGTGTCCGGTCGGTATCATTATTATAATGACTAGTCTACTTAAAACTGTAAAAGAACAATAGACTTCTATTTAGATAGCTATATTATTTGCATGAAGTTTATGGAAAGAACTCATTTCTACACTTAATAAACAAGAACGATAATTAGACAGTTGTATAATACAAAGCCCGATTACTAATCCAATGTGTAATGGTTTATCTAAACAGTAGGTTCATTATGTATGTAAAATTCCTATTGTTAAAAAACTATTCAAAAAACTTATCCGAAAAACCTTGAAACTAGTTTTACGTAATTACCGGCATTGACATCCGATATTCTATTTGAAATATATCTTCTCCAAGCTAATAGTACGTTTCAAATACGCACCTTGAAAGAAACGGACAATATCAGTAATGGTGTCTTTTACATTTACATTTATTTCCAACTTATATGCCTAGAAAATTTTAATCTTTCCAATGTTAATATTGCATAATGTGCAATACACATGGTACATGTATACAGTCAGTATGTTAAATCTAAGGGTCGAGAAATAAACAGAATTTACAGTAAATCATAACTGTAGTGAATCTTTATGTTTAATATTTATATTTTGAAATACTTTTCCACAATAATATTCCATGTGATGTAGAATTGTGTTAATATCCAGAATTTACATTGCTACGTTGAGATAGGTTTGAAATTGAAATAGACAATCAAATATGGTTATCAAAATTAAATAATGTTGTTGGTAGAATATGGCAAAGGGACCCAAATATTTAAAACATAATGCGATTGAAAATCACGCGCACACCCGCGTTAAAATATTTATTTGACATTATTATTTATAACAAAAATGAGTAGGTGTAATTGAAAACAGTAGAAAGATTCAAAGAATTTGGGAATATCCATACATATATTACTACTAACATTTTTTAAAATTAAAATTATTAAAAATTTCTATTTGAATCCCGTACCTTGAAGCAAACAATTTTTATTTTGCACAAATATCCGCAGTGTAGACATTATCTACACAATTGAACGTCTAATTCAATTAACTACAAGTGCCATATTGTATTTTTTAAAAAGTACACATAATAAAACCAAATAAATAATTTCAATAATACCAACTTTGATATAAGATTTATTATCTCACAGAAACTAATGTAATAATTTGGAAAATAGTAAGTAGGGTAAACTGTACTATTGCTGGCACTGCAGTAGTTATTGGCACTTTTCATTTAAACGGCAAATATTAAGAATTCCTGTTATAGAAAAACATTTTTTTATTGTTTCTTTTTTATATTTCAAAGCAACGTTGTAAGTTTTCATAACAGAGTTCCACATATGACTGTTAGCAAATGTGCCAATGACTGTACTATTTGTCTTGCGATTGTTATTCACTGAATATATTTTATAATAAAAGATTTATGCCTCGTAAAATTGTTTGATTTTGCTGAAAAATCTCTGTTAGCTTATAATAATAGAAAGTTCAGCTCGTTTAAACATTTCAAAAAGAAATAAGAAGATTTTTACTACGATTTTGACTTAGGGTGCCAATCATTGTACAGTACCCTATATTAAAGTTATATTCCTCCGCATCGGAAAGTCACAGTACCGTTGTATATTTTTCTAACAAAAGGCATGGTGGAAAAAACCAAAGAGATTCAGTTTAGTACGTGATGTTATTGTTGCTGAACGGTTTCTGTGCTGACACAGAAGGGAATCGTGATCCTTTCCAAAGGTGTTAAGCGGTTAAAGTTGTTTTCTTAGACAAATGGGTACGGTAGCTCGAATGTTTCGACTGTTAGAACTAATGTCACTTTAGCAACGAAAACCAGGCCTGTGAACGGCAGCGGGCCCATCCACAAACACGACCTTTACGGATGATGTTTGCGTGGTCAGTTACCACCGAATGCTACTGTATGCATAGGACTGTCGTCGGCGTCGACATGTGGATGGCGTAAATAAAGTAGCCGCAGGCGCTAACTCTGCTAAGTGTCCTCCCAATCTGTATGCGTTACCCATTAGTCTTTTGTCAGAGAACTGACAATCACGAAGTGGCCACCCCACGAAAGTCAAAGTTCTACACACGTGGTCCTAAACAAACAGTACCAATCCCACCGTACCGTATTGGCAAGACGAAACAGCTATTACATAACCGATTTCCACTTACTAGCTCTCATTGTAGTTTCAGCGTTAATGAATCTCAATTACCGGACCACATTATCTTTTTACTGTTAACGAGAACTGTATTTTACACGACCTGTAAAATATGATCATTCCAATGCCTACAGGCCACTGCCAGAATTGTGTAAAATTGAGGGAACAATATTATATAATGTACAGAGTGGACTTCACATTTCTGATTCTCGAGAAATTGGCGATATTTAAACTGTTGTAATTTCGTAAAAAACTATCGTACAGGAATAAACTTGGACTTATTCCAAAACTTGAAGATTCTACTTTCCTGCGCCATTATCCGTTTCCCTCGAAGATGATTTTACGTGATGTAGCTGACGAGAAACTGAACACCCATTTTTCCTCAAAAATGGGGCGAATTGAAACTTCTGTGAAACTATTACAACTTTGCTTTCGTGAATGAATCTTCCACAGATTTGAAGATTGAAGCCTCCCCTTTACAATGACGTTTTGAAAATTGATGTACGATATTTTTTGACTGTTCTATGGAACAAAAATGAGGGCCAGGTACGGTGGTGGAAAGCCCTCATGGCGTACCTTATGTCACTGTAAAGTAGGCTAGAGAGCTTACATTTAGACCTCGCTAAAACGACTAAAAAAATCGAGTTTCTTGTGTCATTGTAAAGGGGAAACTTCAATCTTCGAATCTGAGGAAGATTCATTGTCGAAAAAAATTTTTCAATGTTTTTAGAGATGTTTCGATTGGTAGCATTTTCGAGGGAATACATGTCGTCAGTTTTCCACCTGTCACGTCCTGCCAGATTGTCTAAGGGTAAATTGAATGACGGCTGATAAAAGTACCCTAGTAGCACAAAATATTGTATACATATTCATATAATATTAAAAAGAGATTCAATCTTTTTTAAATATTCAAATATACGTACAATATTTATTTCATATCACGAAAAAAATATTTCTTTTTAAATATTCAGGAAATATTTATTTCATATTATGAAAAAAATATTTTGTTCTAAATATTCAGGAAATATTTATTTCATATTATGAAAAAAATATTTTTTTCTAAATATTCAGGGAATATTTATTTCATATTATGAAAAAAATATTTTTTTCTAAATATTAAATGAATCTTTATTTCATATTACGAAAAAAATATTTTTTTCTAAATATTAAATGAATCTTTATTTCATATTACGAGAAAAATATTTTTTTCCAAGCATTAAATGAGTCTTTATTTCATATTATGAAAAAATATTTTTTTCTTATTATACGATGAATCTTTATTTAATATTGGAAATAGAATATTTTTTTCTAATATACAGATAATATTTATTTCATGTTACGAAAAAATATTTTTTCTTATTATAAAATGAATTTTTATGAAATATTAGAAAGAGAATATATTTTTTTTTAATGTACAGGAAATATATATTTTATGTTTATCATGAAAAAATATTTCGGAATATGCTGGAAGACATACATACCTTTCATATTACAAATGAAATATTAGTTTGAAATATAAAATAAATCGTCATTGAATATTGGAAGTAAAATTTTTACTTCCAATGTACTTTGAATTCCTGTGTGTTACTTAATCGACATACATTTATATTATAAGAAGATTAATTAATAATGAGTCTGTTGTTACAAACTTTTTAATTTGACAGTTCAATCACATATTGTGTAAGACGTGAGAGCTTTACGATTATTTTCCGTGCAACAACTTTGTCGCATTAATGTTCTTATAATATACATATATGACGATTAAGTGACACACCCAAATTCAAAGTAAATTAAAAGTAAACATTTTACTTTGCATCATATTTTAGAACAAATATTTTTCCATGATGAACATGAAACATTTCCTACATAATAAAAGTGAATATTCTATTTCTAACATTACATAACGATTCCTTTTATAATGAGAAAAAATATATTTCATAATATGACAAATATTATCTGCATATTAAAGAAAATATATTTTCCGCGTAATATGAAATAAATATTTCCTGAATATTTAGAAAAAAATATTTTTTCCATAATATGAAATAAAGATTCATTTAATATTTAGAAAAAAATATTTTTTTCATGATATGAAATAAATATTTCCTGAATATTTTAAAAAATATATTTTTTTCACAATATGAAATAAATATTTCCTGAATATTTAAAAAATTATATTTTTTTCGTAATATGAAATAAAGATTCATTTAATATTTAGAAAAGGCATCGGGAAATAGTGATCGATCCCTGTAGCTTTTCTGGAACCTATTCGGGATCTTTCTTGGCTTCGTCTAAACAGAGTCTGGAGATTAGACTCGCGGCGCCAGAAAATATAAACATTTGACTCGAAGTGTTCGGCAGAGGCCCTGGCCCTGTAGCAGCGGAAATGCATTCATTCATTAGCAAGCTAGCATTCTGATTGAACGGTTGACTGCGAAGTGCGCGAGCTATATAGTATATAGTAGTGTCTGTCACAAAAACGTAAAGCCTTCAAATATATATAAGCAAAAATTGTGTGCGATTAAAGTATTGACAATTGTCTGCATGTATCTAGTTTACGCAAACTAATATATTATAGTTTGTGTAATAATAAACAATACGGCCATAGGTGTTCTCGACACCTACATTACATCGTTTGCAGAAAAGGTAAGTACATTTATGTGTTATGTGTAATAAATAAATATGTATATATATTTTTATATTTTTTTATAATTTTTAAATACATGTATATGTATTTTTTTAGTTACTGAAGACTCGCGATTAAAGTTTTCAAGAATAGTTCTTCATATACCATATTTTAATTTGCAGTTACACAAATTTCATAATGGCCGAGAAACGACGTTACAAAAAATATAAATTTATAAAGAAACAACAGATAGCTTTCAATCAGAATCAGAGTCTCGACACAGTATGTGAAGAATCAAATAGAATAATCATGCCAACTAATAGTTCACAGACATCTAATGATCTCGCTATATCCGATCTGGATCAACCAATTGGTCTTCAAATGTCAAATGATAAGAATGACATAAATCACAGTACAGATATAAAAAAATGCAGTGCTATTAAAAATTTGAAGTTAATTAATTTTTTAAAAAAATGGTCTGTAGGAAATAAAATTAATCATACTCAACTAAGTAATTTATTACAGGGTTTAAAGGACATTTTTCCAGAATACAAAATTCCACGCGATTCCCGCACTCTCTTGAAAACTAAACGATCATCAAATATTGTGTCCGTTTTAAGCAAAAAGGGGAATTTAGCGCAATATACATATTTTGGTATAAAAGCGCATCTATTGAACTTGTTGCAAGCTGAAAATTGTATATTTCTTGAAATCAAAGAAACTTTAACAATTCGTTTAATTTTTAATATCGATGGTGTTCCAGTTTCAAAAAATTCGAACAACCAGTTCTGGCCCATTTTATGCAAACTGGTATTAAACAATTCTATCGTGTCTCCTTTTCCAATAGCTTTATATTATGGTGATGCAAAACCAAACTCCTTAGCTGACTATTTAAATGATTTCATGAATGAATTAAATGATATTTTAGAACATGGATTATTTTATAATAATATTAATTTTAAAGTATCTGTTATATGCTTTACATGTGATGCACCTGCGAGAGCATTTTTAAAAAATATTAAAGGGCATACAGGTCATAATAGTTGCGAAAGATGCACTGAAACGGGCGCATACTATAAAAAAAGAATTATTTATGAAAACCATAACGCCAGTGCTCGGACACATGAAGACTTTAAAAATTTTCGCGATATCAATCACCACAAAAACAATGAAAGGACACCCTTATTAAATATAAGCACATTAGATATAATAGAACATTTTTCTTTAGATTATATGCATTTATGCTGTTTAGGTGTAATGAAAAAGTTACTTCATCATTGGTGTAAAGTAGAGCTCAGGTTACAGCAAAGGAATAAATTATCAAAAAGAATGATTTCTGCAGCAAAATATTTACCGAGTGAATTTAGCCGTAAATCACGATCCATATCGGAATTGCCTAGATATAAAGCTACGGAGTTTCGTTTATTTCTCTTGTATCTAGGACCCATTCTTTTAAAGAGAATTCTTCCAAATGTCTTCTATAACAACTTTTTATTACTACATGCAGCTATGAGAATTCTGTTGCACAACAAATTACATTTAGATGTAGAGTGGCTAAACAAAGCTCGAGAAATGCTAGTTCAATTTGTCAATGATTCTTCTGTTTTGTATGGCAGAGAATTTAGTGTATATAATGTTCACAATTTAGTACACATTACAGACGATGTCGAAAATTTAAAATATTCTTTAGACGAACTAAGTTGTTTTCCTTTTGAAAACTACTTAGGGAAGCTAATAAGCATGTTACGCAGGTGGAATAAACCACTAGCACAAATAATTAAAAGGTTATCGGAAAATGGAGCACCTACAATTAAAGAAATCAATCGAAAAATATGTGTAGAATATGATAAAAAGAAAATACAACTCCCTTATTTTAACATAAAAGCTTACGGACTTCGAGACTCTTACGTTTTTGTAAAGAATGATTACGTCCTACAGATCTTAGATATATCAAAAAATGAAATAGTTGGTAGATTATCTACAAAATTGAAAACTTTTTACAAATATCCAATCAAATCGAAATTAATAGGAATATTTAAATTTGATAATTTCACAGATGAAATTTTTTCATGTGCTATAAATGAAATTACACATAAAGCATTTATATATAAATACCGCTCATACTTTGTAGCATGTGAATTTCTTCATTTATCTGATTAATTATTCATTGTTATAATTAGTGTTAATTAGTATTAGTATTGATCACGTCTTTCTGTTATGTTTAAAGTTTTGACTATGTCTTCAAAAAGAACTGTAATGAAAAAGCGAACTGTGATTCTGCACGATTCTGATTCCGATTCCGATTCTAAAAGCGATGAAATTCAGCAACCGCAAACAGTAGCATCAAGTAAGTTGAAAAAATGATGCTTATGTTAAATCTGATTGTAAACATAAAAGTATCATTCAATGAAATATATAATGGTAAATATAATACTATACATATATGTTAAGTAATAAACGTAACAATACGAACATTGTATTTTATGTAATTGTACAGATAAAGATATGGATGATGCAACGTCGTTCACGAAAGCACAATTGGCATTACTAAATCGCCAATATATAGAATTAAAATATGAGATAAAACAAATTTTTAATAAATTAGAAGGAATTGAAAGGCTATTGAATAACATAGCAGTTAATGGAAATAATAACACGTCTGATAATATCTTGTGTTGTGGAGAGGAAAGGCCTTTCTTGGATCAATTGCCACTGAAATCTGTCGCTGAAGTTACCAGTTTTGATACCATTATAGCAGAGAGTCATGAAAAATTTAATTTACTGGTTTGTATTCACATAAATAAAAAAAATAAAATCATAGTGCTGTATTTTTACAATTCATTATTAGGACAATATGATTTTCTAATTTTTATCAAATAAATAATCGTAAATTTTCTTTCAGGTACAATTACTGTATTTAGTTGGCGGCGATACGAACAATAAAATCATTTATAACATGATGAACAAATTGATCTCGAACGAAACGGCAATCTCTTATTCAGGGCAGGGAAGGAAAAAAAAATTACCTTTTATTAATTTAAAATTGTATGATGCTGTAACTGGTAAATATTATCTTATAACTTTTAAGTTTTGTTTAAAAAATATATAATATGCAACTTATTTTATTTTTTATTTCACAGTAGCAACAAGAAGGAGACAGGCGTCTATTACGGACGTGGAAATAAAGACTATAGTATCTTTATTTTTAGCAACAGCTAAATCTAGATTAAAATCTTAACTTTTTAAAATAATTATTTTTATTTTATTTAGCAAATATATTATATTATATTATAATTTATTAGGAAATATATTATATTATATTATAGGTTATTTAGGAAATATATTATATTATATTATAGTTTATTAGGAAATATATTATATTATATTATAGTTTATTCAACAAATATATTATATGTGTTTCTCGATACTTACCTAGTATGAAAATACTTAAGAAAAAAAAAATATATATATATGTTTGTCATTAATATATTATTAATAACATGCTTCATTAAAAAAAGTAGTTTGATTTTAATAACACAAGCTTATCTCTTCTAATAATAATATGATTTGATACGATTTGAGCCTTTATAAGTCTAAAAACTAATGATGTAAGAATGTAGGTTCACATGGCTCAGCGAGGTAGCACATCATCAAGTAAACGGTAAGACCCGAGTTCGATTCCCGCCAACTCCATAAAAATTTCTTAATTGTAATTAAAGTCATTTCGAAGACGAGGCGACATATTCCCTCAAGCAGTGCAGAAAGTATATACACACACCATAGTATTTAATTTTTGTCGACTTTTTTTAAATTTGAAGATTTTATTGAATGTTATTTAAATATTGAATTTATATTTTTAAAATATTGGATTCACATTTTTTAAATATTTACTTTATATTTATTAAATATCTAGTTTATATCTCCTAAATATTTACTTTACATTTTTTTAACATTTCGTGTATATTCCCTGAATATTTAGCTTATATTTTTTAAATATGTAGTTTATATTCTCTGAATATTTAGCTTATATTTTTTAAATATTCAATTCATATTTCTTGTATATGCATACAATATTCAGATCTAATATTTTTCTCATATTAAAAAATGTGGCTTAAAAAATATTTTTTCAATATTTGAAAAAAATATTTATGCAATATTTTTGTGCTACTAGGGTAGGTGCTTCAAGCTTTAAAATATCCTAGGTTTATTGTTGTGCTATTGTTTTAAACGAAATTATCGCAGTTTAAATATCGACGATTTCTACAGAATTTGTAGTGTTCAAATACTCTCTGGATTCACAATAAATGCTAATTCTAAGTTGATATTATACAATAGTAATTAAACTACCAGGATGCATTTATAGTAAAAGTGGGCAGGTGAAACATAAAACAATAGAAATACGAAAAGACTGGAAGAATATCGTTATATTGTCGTCAACTTATTCAAATTATTAAAGGAAACAAATATTGATTTGGTTCTAGAACATTGTGCTTGATAAAAAATTTTTATTTTGCATAAGGTTTCTTCATAGCACTATCAGTTATGTCCTGTATATTTGTTATTGTTAGACATATTGATCGAAATAGAACGGATACATAAACAAAGCAAAACACAAATTATGCATGCATTGAAGTAACCTATAATAAACTAATTTACTCTCAAAGCTTGTTCATTATAGTGTATAAAATAAGAACATACTAATGCATAAATGAGCATGGTAAAATTGGAGAAAACATATAATATAGGATAAGACAATAAGAACTTCTCTCACTGTTTGAGGTACCAAAGTCATCTTGAGTTTTTTCGAGATGAATGTACATTCTTTCTAGCATTATCTTGTAACCATTAAAAAGACGCATTTAGAGATCTATAATTAACTGATCTTGACTTGACCTTGAATCTGAAAATATTACAAAATTTATGTAAAATGTATCGCATAACTTTCAATACAATATTTCTGTTCTTACTGACTCACCTTGTACTATTGTACTTCGGAACCGATAATGGTTCTATTGCTCAAAACACAATGACGTATTTGTTACAAAAGATAATGAAAATTGTCCATAGATGACGTCAACCGAGGGAAGAAATGATAACAAAGTAAGACATTGCAATATTGTGCAACCTAATTTATTTTCAGTTGAAGTACTTACGTCCGTCTGCATATAACAAAGTAGTTAAATGTTTATCGTTTAGACTACTGCTACGTAGGTAGAATCTTAATGAAATGGAATTAATTGCTAACAGCCATTTGTTTATTCAAATGAATACTATTTCCAAATTCTACTTTAGAAACGTATTGATACAATTATCTTCGATCTTTTTAGTTATATGCATGATTTAAAATGGACAGACATTCATATTCTTCGTGAAGAATCTAGAAAAGCTTAAAAAGAAAAGAAAATTTCGTATGTATAGAATGTGCCAATGACGTCGACGGTTTTTGATTTGTATTTGAATTTAAATATTATTGAAGCTATTTTTCATATGTGATATCAAAAATTTCGAAAATAACTTTGATTTCAATAATGATCTTTGTTTATTAATATACAGACAGTGTTTAATGCAAACGTGATCCATAAATAAGAAGCTTCAATTTTACACAAAATGGCGTCAAATGAATTTGCACATCTAACGTGATAATTACATTCCAATTACATTCCATTCAATTACAATTATATTCCCAAAATTGTTACGAACAAAAAATTCAAGCTCAGAATTTAGAGTAAACAATTTCGTTACAATATTACTTTTCAATAATCATAAACATTTCATAATACCAAAAAATAGTTTCTCACTACTATTACGTAAAGAGAAAGTTGTATATCTTTTTATTATTTAAAAATAATCACATAAGTGATGTGTTACACTTTTTATATAGTATTTCAATTTATGCTCGAACGTGGATCCAGTGCTGGACTAACCAATAAACAAAGTAAGCACGTGCTTAGGGCATCAGGAGAAGGGGGGCACCTCTACAAATTATACTTTTGAAATTTAAATTTACTCAAAATACTTTTGAGTCAAATTATCGAAAACAGGTGCACTATACAGTTAGGAGCATAACTGATCACACACACTTTAAATCAGAATAACTTTTTTATGAATGGACCAAGCGATCTCGATTTCTGTAAGGCAAGAAGAATTAGTAAATCACGTCTAATAAATATGTTGAATAAATGCATTTGGTCGGAATTGTGAAAAGCAATAGTAAAAATTGATTTTTACAACTTTTTTAGATGGGCCAATAATAAAAATTTAAAAGATGTGTTTGGCCAACTCGTACAAATTATATACGTTCTGAAAATTTCATTGAAATTGGTTAATTGGTTTACGAGTTATAAACGATCAAAAGTGGTAAAAATTGCAATTTTTCATGATTTTCGGCCTTTTTACCACGTTTGATCGTTTATAACTCGTAATGCAATTATCCAATTTCAATGAAATTTTCAGAACGTATATAATTTATACGAGTTGATCAAACACATCTTTTAAATTTTCGTTATTGGCCCAGCTAGAAAAGTTGTAAAAATCAATATTTACTATTGTTTTTCACAATTCCGACCAAATGCATTTTTTCAACATATTTTTTAGACGTCATTGACTAAACTAATTTTTCTAGCCTCACAGAGAAATCGAAACCATTCATAAAAAAGTTATTCTGATTTAAAGAGTGTGCGATCAGTTATGCTCCTAACTGTACATATTGAGTGCTTAGGGCCTCTAAAGATCTTAATCCGGCACTGCGCGGATCCAGTCGTCGAGACATTTATCCTTATTTCAGCAGTTTAATACTTGAAATCCGTGATGCACGGTCCGTTTTTTAGGTTATTTCTATATTCGCCAATGGGCAAAGTATTCGTTGATTTGTCTGGGACACGGTAGAAAGCAAGGAGAATTGATTGATTAACGAAATCGTTGGCTCCGATACAAAGGAGGTCTTTTTTTAGAGTTCGCTTTTATAGGATGAAAATCTGGCACAGTTTAAGAGAAAAGAAATATATCGCGCTCGCGATATCGTCGATGTCGATCAATCAACATTGCCGGTAGTGGATAGCTGCACAATATAGTAAGGGGGATCAAGATGGATATTGGATTGTACGATGAAAGCAGCTCGTTAAATTAGTTTCTAATCTGTCCGATCTCTGAAAGCACCGAGTTTCAGGCTTCGTTCTCGTGCGTCTAATCATTAATCTCTGCCAGCAGATGTGCCGCCGTCATTGATTTAAATCAACGTACCGTTGGTTAACCCTTCCTAATCTAGTCTACACGTCTGGGCTGGCTTGATGTTTGATCTGATTGTCAAGACAACGTAACAAGATAACACATACCTGGGTACACAGAAGTGGAAGCGACGTTTTCCGCGTTCCGACTTCACGATTAGCTCCGAAGAAAACGGAAAACGAAATCCGTGTCCTTCGTTTTCTTAACACCATCAACGTTCTTTCGGTAGCCAGCTCCAGGCAAGATAGCTTCTCAAATCTGAAACAAAAGTATTCGTGTAATCCGAGTCATCCGATTTTATCGAAATTCCTACGGATTTTCAAGTCAAGATTGCCGAGAAGTTACGACCGAAGGGAGACATCTATTCGACCACAGGAGAACCTCGGTTATCCGAACTAATTGGGACCAAGGTGACTCGGGAAAGTTTTGAAATTACTTATTAACACTAGAACTACCATACCAGTCTAAATGACTGGTTTTACAATTTTATTTTTAAATTAAAATCTTACTTCATGTTACATTTTATTTTCCGCAATGATGTGATGACTTTTGCAGCGATAACTGAAGGTGTAATATAATGAATTTTATTTTTGTTTAATTTATTCAGAATCGAAATAATTTTGTATCATAGCTACTTATACCAATACCAGTGCTACAAAGGTAGCGTATAGTAGTCAACGGGATCCAGTTATGTCGTTTGCGGCCGGTCTATTCTTGCGTAGAAACTGTGGTTAAAATAGTAGAGCACAGGAAGAACTCGGGGCAAAGAGTCGGGTGCTTATAATGGCTCGGAGTGGCAACGAAAATCATCTTTCAGTCGGGGTTGTACGGAGAAAACGGGATGGGAAGGGAGGAACGGGATGACAGAGGAGCGACGATCTTTCGACGAAAATTTCGGTACACGCTCTTTGCGGGGCTGCGGAGCCGTCCGTGGCTCGTGAGCGAACTTGGGACAGTAAATCAACCCCGAGAGTGAACTCTCGGCAGTGGCAAACAATGCGCGGCGTGACGAAGGCATTGTCGAGTTTACGCCCCACGGGGTGCTCTGTGGCTAACGTCCAGAGCTCAGTTCACTCACCATTATGGAAAGGGAAGGGAAGCAAGGAAGGTGGGGGCACCCCATCAATTACATGGGAAATTGCGCTCGCATTATTTATGTGCGTATATACGGACACGAGCTGCACTAGGCCACGCCACGCTATGCCACGCCACAGTTCTCTGCAGCGGTTATCGATGGCCCGACAAAGAGGACATAAATAACGCCTTTTGCACCAACACTACCACCGCTCTAAGTATGCGCCAGCAGACGCGGCTGTACGTGCAATCTACCATTGTGGTGGTCTACACGTACGTAACCTGTCTTGTAATTTCTGAAGGATCTTTACTTTGACCGCGTTTCTCGCGAAGTCCAACCTCGCTGCGTCAAACAAACGTACAATTCGTACATTCAATTTTTACCACGTTTTTGTCAACTAGTTTTCTTGTCTGTCTGTTTTTCTGTTCGGTACAAATTTTGTAATTGATTTTAAACTAACTTCCCGATGAGCTAGAGACTTGAAACTTTGAACATAGCTCAGAACTGGATGACAATGCAATATCATCTCGCTTCCTTGTCTGTCTGTTCGTCTAAAAAGCAGAAAATAATTATTCAAATAAAAAATAATTTTCAATATACCACTAAAAAGTATAAAATAATCTTTCGTAAATTAATACAATAACTCATACAACACTTAAATGTTTAGTAATTGGTTAGATCCCAACATAGTTAATAATGTTATGTTTAAATAATCTAAACAATATTTTGAATAATGGTACAGCAAATTTTAGTGCTGACTCTGAGTCACCACTCGGGTGCTAAGGGTTAACATATGATAAAACTATGAATTTTGTGTTTCATGAAAAAACTAGCATCTCTCTAACAAGGGAAGTTATCAAACCTCTAGATTTTTTAAAATACATTTAAAAAAAAATTGTTCACACAATTTGGTAGACAATGATATCATGCAACTTTCGTTTCAACTTTATTAACACTGTTTCTACCACGGTTTTGTGAATACCTATTTCGACCAAAAGGTGTTTTTTGACACCTTTGCGTTTGAATGCAAATAATTGCCAAAACTGTCGGGATTTCAAATTATCAGTTAAATATAGATAATTTGAGCGATATATTTATTAATACATTGATGCGCGAAATATTTTCACCTATCGTTTCCTTGTACAGAACCCATGCGTCTATTCCGGCTAAATCGAGGATATTGTAAAATACATGCACAGGCCATCTACGGCATTTACATTTCGCACTATACTTTCTCACCATTTGGTCAATCATATCGACCCCAAAGTGCTATTATAAATAGTATCTGGAAAACGTTTATTGCTTTTTTCCACTGTTACAGATTATAATTGATATGATGATGTAAAATGGTGTTGAAATCCTTAAGGTGTCAAAAGACACCTCATGGTAGAAATAGGTATACCATATGCACATTTTTAGATCCAGAATGAGCTGGAGGAAAATGATATCGCTGAATTAATTTAACAACTATTGTACGAAAAGTCAAAAAATTAATTGTGGAGAAATGATTAAACATAGAGAATAATTTTAAATTAAAATTTGAAAGGTGTCTTTTGACACCTCTCGATAGAAATAGTGTTAAATATCATCTTGAGATATTTCACGAAAAAGAAAATATATTGAAATTTTGTTCAAGGGCTGATTTCACCCCTTCAATGAGAGAAGTAGCCCCAAAAAATAGGGTTTAGGCATAACTTACTCTACTTGCGTGTGAAGATTCATAATTTTTCGGGAATTTACGGGTTCGACAAATTTCCTTGTAAGTTTGACGAGCTTTTAAAATCAGGTGTTCCATATTGGCTGCAGTTACCCCACACGAATGGGACACCCAGTATGCGCGAAGTTCGTGCAGAAGCACGTCTGAGACGACAAACTTAAGCTTCGCAAAGAAGAAGGATACGACTGAGGCGAGCACGTCAAGATATAGGGGGGTAAAGGAGAAAAGAGAGACGAGGCAAGGAAGAAAGATGGATATACGGAGCTGCCGAGCGAGGCGACAGCTGTCGATTTCGTGCAGCCCTTGCACAGAATGCGCAAGCGGAATTGCAACGGACTACCCATAAATAACGCGCTCGTTTCTGGAGCATAGCGTACGAAAAAAAGAATCGGAATAGAAGACAGGAAGCACGAGCGTGGGGGCAAGTCACGAATATTAGTGAGTCCCCAGCGCATGGGTTCGTGCTCGTCGACGACGTGGCGGGATTAGTTCATTAGCTGTACGTTATACTAATCGTGTTTACGCTTCGTCTGATCGATGCGTGGTGAACGGAGGGTGATTATCTACTCTCGACTAGCTTCCCGCGGAGACACGTGAGAAATCACGAGGACGACGAAAATCCGATGGCACCTTTCGAAAATGGAATTCTTACAGGAATAGATAACGCGACTATAAAGAACCTACAGGTAATCCCTGTGTCACGTGGTTTTTAACTCTTTGCACTCGGAGCTATTTTAACTCGAAAATTAAACATCTCTTCCGACCTAGAATATAGACCTATAAATGTTTAGTAATTATTTAGATGTCGATGTATTTAATAATGTACACAATATTTTGAATAATGTTACAGCACATTTTAGTGGCGCCTCAGAGTCACCGTTCCAGTGCTAAGGGTTAAAAATTGTCATGGCCAACAGAATAAAAGAATCTTTGGAAAAATAATACAAATTATTCTCGTAATTATGATAATTACTTATACAGGGTGATCCTTTTAAGTAAGGCCACCTAAATATCTCTTCAGGTTATTGTGATGCAAAAAATATTTGTTACGTAATGTGTATGGTGTCAATGGACCAAATATCTGGCAAGAATATTTTTTTCCGAAGCTCATTTTTTCGGAGTTATCAAGATCATCGGTGTTTTTCGACACATTTCTTTTTTTGCATTGTGTAACTGATCGAAAAATACATTTAGATATAACAACATGACCTCGAAATGAGCTTGATCTTCGAAAATTAATGTTTAAATTAACCTCAAACAACTCGAATCTTCACAAATAAAAAACAGTGCGTTTAAAATTACACCTCTTAATGGAAGACTCTTTAGGCCTTAGAAGCATGGAAGAATTGTAATGAAAGAACACAGAGTAGAGGAAGGAACAAAAATTTATGTTTGGCAACTACTTTCGTCGAACATTTGATTGTTACCAAGGAAAGGAACAAGTTATAAACTACTGATCTCATCTTAGCTTTGTGGTGAAGATGGTGGCGGAGTGGTTGTTAGGTACGAGTAGTTTTCATGGAAGAACATTAGCGGCGTTATTAGCGCTAGTTAGAGGATACGCTTTGGTGAGAGATGAGAGTGCTATATAATTATTCGTGTCTTCCCCCTCCCTCCCCCAACCCTGTCTATGCGGACGAGGACAACATGTTTACGTGGCGCCGACTAAAGAAACCAATGACTATGTTCCACCATCCAGGACACTATACAATGGGTGTGCATAGTTATTCATACGCCTTTTAAAAATGAAAAACTTTTTTAAAATTGGACCCGACACTTTGAATTCTTTTGAGACGTTAAAAGGATTAGTTTACTAGCTAATGTGTAAATAATTTTTCTTTTAAATTGTTATTCGTCGCAATTGCAAAGAAATTGTGGACAAGTATACAATAAATTATTTTTGCTTGTGCTCTTACTTTCTCCCTTTCTCTTTGCTCTTTAGTCAACGTTAACTTTAGTCAATTATTTACTTACCATTTCAGGAGTGCATTTTTTAAGAATCAATAGCTGTTGAAGACTTCGGTCCCTGCACATATTTCACGTATTTACAAAGGAATATATATTTTAGTCCCAATATTTCGAATTTAATTACTTGTGAAGCAACGAAACAAAAAAATATCTGACGGTACATACACAACTGTTCAACATTTTCTTTTGTGACTTTGATTGATTAATAGGTTTGCAATTGATATTAGAAAAGTGATTTATAATATACTTTTCGTTTCATTCAAGATATGTAGAAATAAAGGAAAAAATTGAACGGTTACCGATCGAAAAACGGGCGCCTCGATAATTACCGTTTAAAATGACGGATCAAATTAACTTACCTAATAACGCGCACTTCCGTGATCAATACGAATATTATGTAAATCGACTTGTCTGCGTTGCACGTGTACGCGGTGCAATCATATAATTCGGTGAATAGTAATGAAGGGAAGTAACACTCGAATTTCCATGAAACAATTGATATGCATTTCGATGCAGCATGAACCTATCCACGTCTGCGGTCCATATACGACTACCATTACCGCCTCAATCTATTTCAGCCAAATTTATTAATCGTTACAATATGCATTCGACCCCAAGTTACGCATGCATTTTAAATGCATCTGCGGTAAATTTATTCCACAGACAATTTCTACCGATGCACAACGTTCCATTGCAACATTTTGAATAATACCATTATCGCTTTTCTTTAACCTTTTCAACTTTCCTGTCGTAACATCAACAAAGCCTTCATAAACATCATACAGTGAACCACGTTAATATTCGGACACTTTTAAAAGGACACGATAGCTTTTTCAATATCAGATCATACGACTTGGATTTTTTTCAATATAGAATTCGAAAATGGCAGAAAGTAATAGAACAGAATGGAAAATATGTTATTGAATAAATCTATGAATAAATATCTGAATTTTAGCTTTTAATTTGCAAACTCTACGAACTTTCGTTCCAACCCGATATTATAAAAGAATTGACATAACCACACTTTCGTAGGCATTGCAGAAGGAATTATACCTGGAGATGTATATTTATAATGGGCAATTATTTTTAAGAGAGTTTTGGAACGTTGTTTACTCAGGCAACATGGCTTAGGCTCTCCAAGTAATTTTTTTTACCACAATAGCCGCGATCATTCAAGGAACTCCGTGTAGACTACGGTTGTAAATACAAATTATTTTATGTAGCTGTCGTAAAACCTTTGAATCTATTGTAAAAAAAAATCTTTCTGTCTAGGTGGTAAAGATCGCGTAGGGCCAAGCAGATTGTACTATTTAATTAAACCCCCACATTCATTCTTGACGGACAATCGGAAGTATTGTTTCATTGTTTGGCTATTTAGCACGCTGGTGACGTTTACTGCCGCCGCTGAGAGATGACAGACGAACCTTTCCTAATCCATACCTGAGCTTTCACTGGGAGAGGTGTTTTATTTTATGGTAACCCTCAGTCCTCAGATCTATGGGATCCTTCGGCTGGTGAAAGTGCAGCGTCGCTTCGTGAATGTGAAGGGATAATGGTTGCCTTCGATTACGGTTGTCGAACCAAGAAATAACAGTCGAAATTTATAGGCTAATCTTTTATCATAAATTCGTATGCATTTAACTAAATAAGCAAAAATAATAGAAAACAAGCAAAGGCTCAAATATAGAACCTATCGAAAAGTTCCATAAGTTTTTCGATCCTTGGTTAGAACGTTTGGAGTGGGTGAAAGAGTAATATGGAAAGAGAATAGTGGAGAAGAAAGAAAGGAATCACCAGCATCGTAAGAGAAGTGAAGAGAAGAGAAGAGTAGGGAAGAACGAGGGGAAGAGAAAAGTGATGGCGGGGCAGGTCGAAGTAGGAGTCGCAGGGGCACCTCGCACAAGTTGACACGTGGTTGGTCGGGTCGCTTGCACTCGGCAAAAGTGTCGATGCAGCGCGTACCGACAGCGACCACCGTGTCTCGAACATCACCGCCTCCATTGCCGTCGTCGCCGACACCGCTGCGTCGCCTTTAGCTCTTCCGCTCGTATTGGTTAGTCAACCTCCTCTTTGTATTCGTCCTTTTCGTCACCACACAATCATACCGCAGACAGAGCATCGGAATAGAATCTTTTCTGTTATGTCTTTTGTATATCTCGTCTCAGCTAAACGTTCACCGCAATTTTCGTTTTAGTTTTTGTTCGGATTTCAACTCTCCCGCGTGCTCAACTCTTTCCCGACCCAATCAGATTTTCATACATATTTAAAGAAGTAAACTCCTTTTTCCAGGATTGCAAGGACGCGGAATTCGCGTTCTCATTTCTCGATAATACAAAAATGGGGTTTTTCAGTAATCAAAACGCTAGATAAAAGATCGATCTAGGGCGCTATAGTCCTCAAAAATCCTACTTTTTCGTTTACGAGCTATTTTCATAGCTACATGCTGAAGAATAATGCAAATTACGCCTTGTTTCGAGAAAATTGAAGGTTAGCATATTATTCGATTCAAAAATATTGATTAATTATATCAAGTCTGGCAATGTTTCTAGTAATTTTTCAATATGTAATTTGATTATATAAATCTCTTTTAGGCGAACTTAACTAAAATAACATATATTTACGGGCTGTAAATGAACTTACATCATTTTCATAATTAGTCAATTGTAAAAATCATCTAATTTCAATTATGAAAAATTCAATATCGCTTACAATATATCTTGCATTAATGTAGAGTCAGGAAGGTTCAATTTGGATTTGGCGCCGAATTTCTCTGTTAGAGAGACTCATATTGTGGAAAGCAATAATTCGGCCCTTTATTATTTAACGATTTCCCCGTGTTATTGTGCTTTAATAATATTAAGCGAACATAAAATATTTTTTATAAATCTGTGTACTTACCATACAAAAACGTTCAAACAATAGCACTATCAATAGTAATTTTTAAATATCTCTCCGTGAACCTAAGATTATTTCGTATCTTGTACTCGATAATTTTTAAAGTATTTTCGAATCAGGTACGTTTTTACACTAATACTGTTGACTGACTGCTTACACAATGTGTAGAATACATTCTCGCGAAATGAAAACAAATGCCACAATACACTTCCGAAAACGAAAATAATATTAGAAGGAGTAAACCAGCCGACGCGGATAGTGAACCTATCATTATTTCGACCACTGTAGTCCCCTTGACGAGGGGGTAAATGGAGTTGCCAACTTTGCCGAGCGAGCAGCGAAGGGGTAAGCTTCGGCGAGAAGCGCGTCGCGGCGCGGCACGGCGGGGTGAGTCAGCTGAACGTTGATCGACGGTGGCCGGTGGTGGGGGAAGGGGGCGGCCGGCCGACCGAACACGGAACAGTGCGCGAACCTAGTCAGTCGCGATTCGAAGTCGGCCGCGTGAACATAGTGTTGTGTGTTGTGTAATGCGTATCGTGTTGTACACCTTCTTTCATTTTTCTCGACGTCCTCGTGTATTGTGTTCACGGCACGTTGGGAGAGAATTGTGTGTACAAGAGAGAACGCAGCTGAAAGGCCGCTAAATGGCTTCGTTTACGTGCGCCTTCGTCGTTTCGTCGCTACGGATATAAAAGGAAGAGTACAGGGAAAGTGTCCACAGGATTCGTCGGGGGTTTTATTTACCATTCCTCGGCGGTCTGTCGCGTGTGATCACAGTGTGTTTATATCCGTTAAACGGAGAATCGTGCGAAGAAAGGAGGCGAACATCTTTCGACAATGCTTACTTCCAGCGCGAATCAGTACCTCCGTCCGGAATACCTTACGCCTCTGCCTACAACGGTTTGTGTTGTGCTTCTCTATCTCTTTATTTTTCCTTACCTGCGCTGCGACCGACAACGGTCTAGTGTGCCCTGTGTACCAACATTCGGAACCTGCCCGAATTCTTTCGTCGACTTATCCTGCGCATTGTAAAGTGCGGTTCACATCGGAACACTGAGATTTCCGTTAAAAGGAATTAAAATTTCGCTCTACCCTCCAGCTTTTAAACTTCGGCATTTGTCGTGATCATTCGGAATTAATTTTCAAATCAAATTAATTTAGCTAACAATGTTCGTTCAATCCTTTGCCGATTGATCACTAGACAGCGGATTTTATACATTCGTGGCAAGAAAGAATAGGTGTAATTTAATAGAGTAAAAACATTGGAAAAATTTAAAAGTGCTGTTGTATTAGTTTCAGTCTAATAAACATATTCAGAAAGACAATAAACTTCTATATCACTCCAGTTTGTTGCAATTCGGGTAGAAATTTTTTATTTTGCAAGAATATCCGCTGTCTATTAATCACGTTTATATTCTTTAGGGAAAAACGTAACAAAAGGACGCTCGGATTTTAATACAGCCAAGGATGAAATAACTAAAATGTAAATTAGAAATTATTGATTAATAAACAACGTACCGCGCAGTGTCCTTTATTCGTTAGTTGCCAAATATTTTGGATCATAGAGTTAGATCAAAGCGTGAATAATTTTAGAGATGCGGCGCTCATCTGTCGAGTTTCAAAACTAGGGTAATATAAATGACTAAAGAGAGTAATTCGAAATCGATTTGTTAAAATTTGCGGGTAAAATGCCGAACAATTAAACTTTGATGATACGGTGTCAATGTAATAACTACCCGCTATCGGGTCGTTATTAAACTCGATATGAAATAAATACCGCGAAGGACAATCGTTTCGACGGTCCCATTAATCGCGGCTGTCGGCGTTTCGTTAATCTCGACGGGAATGCATTTCACGTCTTACGCTTTAACTCCTGTAAACTATTTTGAGGACAGCGAGTGCTGGCAACGTTTCTGCTCGAACGTACACTGATTTACGAGCGTTGTAAATCAAAACGTGATTCGGTAATACAATGCTGCGAGGATAGTAGTGCCGGGTAAAATTGTATTTCGAATTGTAAATAGTCTGTTCTACTTTAGACCGTGCGAATAGTTCTGAAATCAAATATATCTTTCGTTCTCGCGGTGGTGTTTTCAAATAGTTTTTCTGTTTTACTTGAAAACGGACTTTTAAATATTTCGGGGTGTAGTTATATGTATGTATTGTGTCATTACACCTCCAGGGAAACGGTAGCGCACATTTATATCTGTTTTGTTATCCAGAAATACTTTGTTAAATTTTAAATACAAGTTAAATTCATTTCTAAAAAATTTTTCTTGTTCTCGCTCGATGGGTGATCACAAATTTGGATGATTATGTACCTTCTAAATTAATTTTCTTGTTACTTAGAAATATTTACAGTGCGTATTTGTAATTAATTGGAATATAAAATTGAAGTACCTAATTTAAGAAATTTAAAGAAATTTCCCAAAAATTTAATGTCTGCTGAAAAAATTATTTCACTCAAAGTGTACAGCGCGGAAGGATAGGGCATGGGGATGTACTCCAAAAATAAATTCTCTTCGTTTCCCTTATTTTTACTAGTTATTTAATTTTCCAACTTTTATTTCTTGTAAATAGAATAACTCTTTTTGCAATGTAGAAAATGCCTATTGCATTATTTTATAGCGCATTTTATAATACAATCAATTATTGCTATTTGACGGACTAAGTAAAATTTCATGGAATAAAAAGTGTAAAAAATGATCAATATAAATTAATATAAAAGGGAACCCCGCGAAAAATCAAAATATAAACGTGCGCGTTATACATTGAAAGAAGTGAATTTAAAAAGCAATTATTTATATTAACATTGTACGGAGTTTATATCGAAACAAACGTGAATTACACGGCACTAACAATGGAAAGTTTTAAAAGTTTTTAGACAATTACAATATACGGACAGTACATGATGTAATAAATATTCGCACTAGTGCAGCTGGTCTATGTTCTAATTTTCTTTACGCCAGCCATATTACATACGTTTATATGCTGTTGTAGTTAAGTACGGATCTTCACAAGAAAATTCTGATTTTATTGAAATCTCACGACAGTAACACATTAAACAAGGAACAATTTTTTAAACAACATTTGCATTGAATATGATATAATTTTTAACATGTTCACCTTATTTCTGGGATAAACATTCTAAACGTGTAATCTTTTTTTTAGTTTGAGTGCAATATCAATTATAAAAAAAATCGAAAAAAAACTGTTCAAATGCAAATCATTATTTTCGATAGTCTATTAAAATTTCGAGTTTAAAAAACTTTCTATGCGTGTAATGAATTGTACCGTGTTGCATTCATATAATAATATTGCTGAAAGATTGTCTTCTCTTTAGCAGAAAAATCTGTTTATTTGAAGAATTCAGTGTGAATTTCCAGTGGAAAGGACCGTTTCTCGTATTATCTAACTTGCTGCAATCTGCAATCCTACGAGAGGACTTCATGAACTGGAGACCATTTTCATTCTCGCGTAGACACTTTTTAATTTTCCGCTGCGGAATAACAACATTGAAGATACTAAGTTCTAATGCTTTTTGGCTTTGGTAAATGCCTTTAGTGAAGAGGATTAGTACAATCTCGTGTACCCGCTTAATAACTTCATTTTTTCCCCTAATAATTTTTTATGAAACGAAACAACGGAATCAGTATTTCCACAAGGAGACAGCGGATTTTATGTATTTATGACAAAAACGAGTAGGTGGAATTTAAAACACAGTAAAACATACGAAGAATTTAAAAATACTGTTATATATATTTTTAAACTGTTATACATGTTACGGAAGAAAATAAACTTCTTTTTCATTTCAGGTTGTACATTTTTATTTTGCAAACAGATCCGCTGTCCAGCTGTGAGATAATCCAAGTTTAACCCTAGGCACTCGGAGCTATTTTAACTCGAAAATCAAACGTTTCTTCTGACCTAGAATATTTCCATTCTCTGATTTTTTAAATTTGTTAGATATGAAATTGATACAATACCTCATACAATACTTAAATGTTTAGTAATTGGTTAGATATCGACATATCTAATAATGTAAACAATATTTTAAATAATAGTACAACAATTTTTAGTGACGCCTCAGAGGCGCATCTCGAGTGCTAAGGGTTGAAGTGCGGTAACTAAAACTTTCAGTGTATACTTTTATACTGTAAATTAAATTAATATAAAACCATTAAACAATAGGAGTAAAAGCATTTCCGTGATTTTTGATGCGAATATAAATAAAACTGTTAGCTAGACGAGAATGTACATCCGGTTGGGTAAGGGTTGGTAAATTGCCATTTTAATTTTCAACAAGAAATCTGATTTCTTGTTAATTGGTTGCCGTATAGTGTAAACAAGAAGACTGGTTGAGATTGCAATAGATAATAAACCACACCGCGCGTTTGCGGCGTCATTATCAAGTAAATATGCAATACGCTCATGGTATTCCCGTGCATCCCCTTTAGTAAACGGGGCAAGAGCATGCGTAGTGTTTCGCATAAAGCAACAAGTAATTGACACTATTATCAAATCTCTTGTTACGAAAACGGAGTAAAATTTTCTAATATCGTCTAACTGTGAACGAGAAACAGAATCGAAGTATTTAGTAATATAATTACTAGACGGCGGGTTTTTATGAGTTTGTAAAGAAATTGGCTGAGTGAAATATAAAACTATTAAAAGATTAGCAAAATCTAAGAATATTATGATGTTTTCGATTAATTTCATCGAAAAGGATGAAATGAATTTTTATTTAACTCCTGCTGCCCACAATCGTTGCAAAACATTTTTATTTTTTGCATAAAGATCCGCAGTTCAATATTTACCGATCAAATAATTCAAATTCGGAGTCCATTGCGTAGGACAATCTAACTTAACATAGATATTTCAATTACTTGTTTTGTCCCTCGGACAATAATTAAAATTTTAATACAGTAAAAGATTAGCAAAATGTAAGAAAATATTATGATGCTTTCAATGTAAAAAATCTATTAGAGGATGAAATGAATTTTTATTTAACTCCGGCTACTCACAATCGTTGCAAAACATTTTTATTTTGCATTAAGATCCGCAGTTCAATAATTACCGATCGAATAATTCAAATTCGGTGTCCATTGTGTAGGACAATCTAACTTAACATAGATATTTCAATTACATGTTTTGTCCCTCAGACAATAATTGAAATTTTAATGCCGTAAGAATAAAACATGATAGTTGGAAAAAACGTTTGAAATGTTAAGGAACATAAATTCTATCGAGGCAGTTAATGCTTTCAGTTTTGTTTTAATAATTAACAATATACGTACGTAAAAATTAGTTCTTACATGAAAGATTTTCGGTTAGTAGTACTTTAAAAAATAATATATTTATAATAAGGCACACAGACCGGTAAGTTGAGGAAGGTCAGAATTTTATTTGTGACTTCAAAGTTATAAATTATAATTTTTCGGATCTGGGACCGTATCTATTTAAAAATTCTGTCTTCCTAACAGCAAAATGAATAATTTGGATTTAAATCCGCAGTTCTTGAAGCAAATTTATGATTCTGCGTAAAATTGAGAATAATTCATGAAGAAAAAGAGGCATTAAGTTAATGCATACGAAATGTAGTTTTTCTGCAGATTCAGTTTTAGATTAGGTAACCGATGGATTATCTCGCACCACGTTAAAAATAATCATCCGATTATTCAAAGTTAGCAAAAAAATTTGATTGATTCATCATCGACATAATTACTCACATGTTTGTGGCAACCTATTGTATCAGAAGCGATAATAGAATATTTGAATTCGTCAGAATTAAATTTTAAAACTTGGTCGTGAGTTTTAATTTCAATTTTTTTGTATTAGAAAGTATTAAAAATTAAATTTGTATTAGAAAAGTGAGATGAATTTGCAACAAATCTACTGATAATATATAGGAATACGGTATTTTGAATGCAACAATTTGCTATTTTTTTTGTTCACTTAATTTTACCTCGTGTATTACTTAATCAGTTATCAAATTGTTTTTTGACTAATGGAATGAATTAGTTGTTTTTTCTAATCTAATACATTTTTGTACAAATAGTTAACTCTTTTTTCATGGTATCATATCATTCAAATTCTATCAAAATTTAATATTTTGTAAAACATATAGGTACAACATCAACTATATTGTTGATGTGTAACTATGTATAAATTTATTGACGAAACATAAAGTTAATCTTACTGTAGCCATATACATTTACAATTGTTTCTTAAAAGTCCTGTTCAATTCGTAACTCTGCCCCATGTATTGCATTATAAATTTTTGTATAATATTACCATGTAGTATAAACACTACAAATCATAATTATATAATATAATAATTCTCAAATATATAAAGAAGTACAAACAAATGGGAATCCATTGTATAATTATTTGACTGCGGAACCTTCTTCAAAATAAAACATGTTTGCATTGATTGCAAGGAGCCAAATAAAAATTTCATTTTTCTTTTGATTATCTTGTTAAGGTGAAACTAATACACTGGTAGTCTTACATCTTTTTAATACTTTTAATACTTCTAATACTTATAAATGCATGAAATCCTCAGTCCAGTAATTAACATTATGCGGCACATTTTTTCTTAACATATTTATTCATTTATTTAAATTGTTTAAGTGCTTTAATTCACTGATACTCCAAATTATACGGTTTTAAAAAGTAAACAAATACAACTAGCGGTATAACCGAAAAAGTTACACGTACACTGTGATACGAAAAAAAAAAACAAAAATAAATATTAAAAAATTCTCATTTTCCAATGAAATCTGAAAATTTATGAAGTATGCCTGCATCTACCAAGCTCCAAAAAATGCAATCCTATATTTTTCAATTTTTCACAGACTTGTAAATATACACTTATTTTTTACTCGTAGAATCGTTCATCTTTCAGATCTACTACGTGCCACGAGACACTGGGAATATTAAAATTGACTTCCTTTGAACAGTCCCATTAGTCAAATAAATTTCAATTTACAATTACGAGCCGCGCGGTAATTGAATGAAACAGGCGAAGCACAATTTCAGTATGAAAGTCGTTTGCGAGAAATCCGCAATGACATAAAAGAAATATAGTCGAGCTGTGTGACGCGGCGAAAAAAGAGGACTAGTATTCTTCGCGGCAATAAAAGTTAGCGACGGCGATGAAAAGACGGAGGACGGTATTACCGGATTAAAATATTACGCCGGGACGTTCCGTTAACTTTTGCGGAGGCAATTAACATACAGCTTTAACCGTAATTTCGTAATAGCCTGTTGCAATTCACGGCATTAATATCTGTCGGCGTCGCGCCATTAGCAGAAGCGACCGTAAACGGTGGGGATAGTTGCATGAACGTTGTATTTTAATTACATCAAACATCTGTTCGACGAACGTATCAGCCGCGAGAAATATTGTTCCTCTATACGCTAATTATACCAACTGCATCATCTTGGCTGGTTCCGAGGCGATTGCTCGATCGGCGCCAATATTAAATTATCGCAGACATTCTCAACGGCGATAGCGGCTGTACCACAGGACTATGTATTAATTATCAGCGATGTTTCTACATTTTTCATTCGTCGCTCGTTATTTATTTTTATCGCGTGATCGCAAGATTTGTGCAATCCGTAAGACGATTATATATTCTCGAAACGTTTTATTAGATCGACTTCAATATGCAACGAGCGTGCCGATTGTAACAGGAACCCGTTAAATGCTCGTAGCTCCGGGCCGACGGCAACCATTTAACAAGTTTCTACCTGTAACATGAAACTTATTTCACATAAATTCACTCATGCCAGACACGTACGATTTTATAGGCTACGATCACAAGACGAGGAGCGATAATCCTGTGAATTTGAAATGTTTCAAATTTATTACAACCAATTAAAGATACATCCACTGGAAATTATTAACGGACGACTATATTACTATTTATAAGATAGTTTCTCTGTCCGGGTTTATATTTTCTGGACGAGCTCCTTCTAAACTCGTAGACATTAACGTTCATCTTAAAATCCATTTCTTGATCAATGCTCGATTTTTACAGGCTCGTGAAATAGCATTAAAAAATCGTGACATCTATCGAATCATTTAGAACATTGATCTTATTTCATTTCTACTAGAAAATGCAATATCTTGCATTTCTTCGTGTTGGTTTATCTGTTCTTGTTATTTAACACATTTAAAATTGTTATAATGTTACACAGATAAACATTGAATTTAAAATAATTTTAGTTTCTAACATCAAATTCCTTGACCGTTTTGAATAGAATAGATTCATAGTTTATCTTCCATTTCTCCTTTTTTGAAACAATTCATTCAGATTATGTTTTAACCCATTTGCATCATTAGTTTGTTATTGTTATCATTCATACCATATGTACAAATTACTGAAATAATAACTGTTTTTTGAATTTTGACATTTTTCTACTGTACTATAATAAGAGAAAATTGATAAGGACATTACTTTTCATTCTTCCTTATGATGTAAATGGGTTAAAAGCAACCAATGAGTCACGCATGCATAAAATTGTGTTTTCCACTAACCTGCATCCGCTCAATGATTCAATGTATTCGAAATACTCTTCACTATTTCGACCCTAGAACATCCACGAATATTTGATCACTACGAATTTCAAAAAAATATTTCCGGGTAGACACATTCAAGACATTTATGCCCGCATAACCGTGTCGACGAACGTGTTTCGGCGGTTTTCATAAAATATTATCGAAGCAAAAGTAACGAAGTTCTACCATGCTATCGGCGATTCCTTTCCCGAGAGATTCTCCAAACGCAGATGCTCGTTTATACGTTTATTTTGGTTACAGTTGGATGCGAAGAAGAGTCCCCTCGCTCTGCTCGCTCAAACTTGCAGCCAAATAGGAGCCGACACGCCGTCCAATAAATCTCTGCTAGGCTCGTTGGACAAACCGTCGAGTAACAAATCGTCGAAGTCGGATCAATCACGTGAAAAATCGTCGCCGGCTGTCGCGCCGACGTCGACAGAACCGAGCAAGACCAATTTCAAGCCGTACGAGTCGTGTTTGGGTCGTGAGAAAGCAGCCAGTCCGGATGAGCAGAGGTCAGCATCTAGTCATTCGACGTCTGGACGATCGAGAACACCTGGTGGCAGTAATAAACGATGTTCGAGTAATCAGAGCGCCTCTTCGGTTCGCGCGATGACACCGCAAGGTCGGAAAACTGCGACGCCGAATGGCGACGCCGCCCGAGAATCACCAGCTTCGAGGACATCAACGGCGAATCTGTCGCAGCTCGAGTCTAGTTCGTCACAGCCGGTCGTCGTAAGCAGTCCTTCGTTGCAGGTGAAACCATCGTACAGTCCCGCGGGTGTCCTAGCGATGACGGATCCGTCCATCAAGGATCTTCCTCTGGGTACTTTCAAGCCGGGAGTTAGTTTAGCCACGACGTCCGCGTATCTGGGCTACAGCCCACAGTTGCCTATAGACGTGATGGCCAGCTCGTTAATGTCTCAACACCACGCAGCCTTGAAGAACGGCCTGGTATCCGGGAATCCGTATCTGAGCTACGCCAGGTTGAAGAGCGCTTCGGGACCGGACACTCTGATGCCGGTGTGTCGGGATCCGTACTGTACCGGTTGCCAGCTGAACTCCCATCTCTTCGCTAGCTCGGCGGTTGCTAACGGAAAGTTAACGTCCACCACTGGTAGCACACCGGGCACCTGTCCCGCCGGTTGTGCTCAGTGCGACCACAAGCCTGGCGCACCCTACGGAGCCTTGGGGGTTGCTGCTTACGCTCATGCACAATTGGCTGCGTTGGCCGCAGCCTCGCAGCTTCCCTACGTTTGCAACTGGATCGCCGGGGACACGGCTTACTGCGGTAAAAGGTTCTCCACGTCGGACGAGCTTCTCCAGCATCTCAGGAGTCACACGAGTGTCTCGACGAGCGGTGCCACGGATCCTTCAGCAGCGACTCTGTCTCTTCTGTCGCCCTCCGTCGGACTACCGCCGACGCATCCTTTGTTCTCCAGAACTTATCCGACGCCACCTTTGAGCCCGCTCGCGACAGCGCGTTATCACCCGTACGGGAAACCCTCGCCGCTTCTGCCGCCGTCTTTATCGTCCCTGGGTCTACCGCTTCCACCACCTCATCCTCACACTCCTGCAGGCCTGCCACCCTATTTCTCCCCGTACTCGCTGTACGGAGCACCTCGTCTAGGTGCCGCATCCGGCATGCCGCAATGAGTCCTTGATCATGAACCTTGCCCATGATTGGACACGTAGGAAACTATCAACCGTTTAACTGTGATCCATGTTACGAGTACGAAGTAATGGGAGTGTGTTTGATATATGGAAGTATGAGAACCGGGAGACCCGAAGACAACGGATTTCGAAGAGCGAACAAGTATTATTGCTAAGGTAACCTCATCGTAATCTCATTAGACGAATAAATTGGTTGCTTAATGCTATCCGCGGTAACGTCCCGAATACGATCGCGCGATTCTCTGGTGCTTTCCCTTTCCGTTTTTCAGTTCGTGTATCGCGTCGGATCATTCCGCCGAATTGATTTGTTGTTGAACCAGACACTTCCTCAATCATTATACCGATTCAAATTGAAGATGCAGACGAACAGGAGTTTTATACCTCATCGAAATGACAAAATTTCTCTGTTTTCTCATCCATCACGTTGTGACAAAAAGGAGACCCTGCCGGAAAATTAATTACTTTTGTCTCTAATTATAGGAAACGCGGTTCTGGTGAAAAGGTTATTGTTTTCAACAGTCTATCAAAATTTATTTGGCTTGCTCTTCATTATACACGTATTTTTCAATAGATATTTACAGTAGCAGTTGATTCTAATCTGTCAAAGTAAAATGGCAATGGAAAAATTTTTTCTCTTGATAATCCTACTAAAGAAATCAATCAGTCCATTCTCGCACTAATATAGATTTATTTCATTTTGTATGTACATTTTGTACGAAGCAGAGTTCTTGACATGCAGATAGTTACCTAGCACATTGATAATACGATAACGGTTATCAATAGACTGCGGATTTTATGCACATATCACACAACTGAGTAGACAGCAATTTGAAACAGTCAAAGGAATGTCTATACATATATTATTTTCTTTCCTGTTGAAATTATTAAAGGAAAAAAGACAATTTTATATGACTCATGTTTCTTGCAATCAATACAATTTTTATTTTGTCTAGATATTAAATACAATATTTTTACTCGCGTGTTAATTTGTCTAGCCGTGCTAGCAATATGTAGTTTTAATTAATTAAATATTCTTCACTCTTTCAATCCTTAATTTATTCTCAATTTACTTTACCGAGTAATAGCCATGCCAAAGATGATTTTATAGGCAAAAGTGAATGGCAAATACGATGTTATAAAGTCTTTATATGCAAATTCATTTAATCCAATGTAGTCTAGTTTAAAATATGTTCTTTGTTGTACACATATTTATTTATTAAATTGCTTTCTGACAAGACAAACACGGTTTATTACATTCTACCTTTATGCTTTTGCGCGTAAAACTAGTTGTAATAAATATCTAAGGAAAACCCGTCAGATTGAAATTTATAATTAATATAGTGTGTTTTCGTAATTTCACATTTTGTAACTGAGAAACCTGTCCATCAAGCAGGTCCGAAAAGAATTTCTCTTTCAATGTGAAATTGCCGCGCTATTATCCTATTATTAATTATGAAATAGTTTGTACAGATTATTTCAGAGTTAGACAATTAAAATTGTTTAGGAAACATTATTTTGAAAATTTGTAACAAAAGTATTAAATGCAACCTCACCTGAAAATATTTATATCATTTTGATTTATGTATATTGAATTTTCTGAAGCTATTCCTTGAAAAAAGATTGTGGAAACTAAAATTTGGCATTGTAATGTATCACACTTATTATTGCACTCGCATTTAATATGTTTATTTTGAGCATTTTAAGTTTTTGGATGCAGAATCAACAGTTGTCACAAAATTAAAATTTGTGGTCTAAATTAAAAAATAAAAAATCGTGTTGAACAATAACACATACAATTATTTTATACTGATATGGATATTATGACACAGTAAAAGAATTATTTGTTGAATTAAGCCCCAGGTGAAAGGGTAGGGCGTCCTGTCCAGTGAATGAACATAATTCGTATGAAACGAAAACGTAACATTTTTTTTTAAAAGTAACTCTTTTTGTATTTTAAGGTCCTGAGCGACTACACATATTTACATTTACATTTCTATTTACTTGTGCTACATGTTATACACTATTGTTATACACTAGCTCGTCAAAATTTGCTCGAAATTGGTTTGACTTTTAGCAATTATGTCGGTGTAAGTATCATTGACTGGGGTATTTCTGCTCATTCATAAGAAATTGATATTCATTTATTGGTCATTTGGCCCATTGACCGTTTAATCCTATGGCAGATCAAATATTGTTATGTTCTGGAATATATGGTCTTAAGAATTATACAGTTTTCTTACAGAAACAACACTCAGAAAATTAAATAATAATTTTAATAGACATGCAGCTTAAGTGTTCATTTACTGGACAGGTCACCCTATGTTCTTGACTAGGAAAGATTAACTTTGAATTACCCTTTATAGTATGAGAATGCTGCACACGGATGACTAGGCTGCACAAAACTCTAATAGTGCAAAGTTCTGCAAAATAAGAATTCTAGGAAAGATTTAAAGCTCTCATCTCAGGTTTAACTCCTAAAAAGTTCAGAGAAGAGAATCAAATTTTTAGTATGTATTTTTTCGCAAACCTTGCAAATGATCCGCAAAAACCCTAATCATTGCGATACGCGTGCAATCGATTGGTATCTGGATTCGCAGCAGGTTGTTCGTGAGAATCGGCTGCGTTGCACAGTGGGGTATTTGGCCCAAAAAGTCGGAAAAAAGTTGATTTCGGAATTTTGTATAATTAATTTTTTCAAGGGTTTCCGATAATATGAGGAAGAAATGTTTGCAACAAAAGTTGGATTATTTATACATCTACAAACTTCTACATAAAACACATAAAAAAAAAGTTTTTTCGACAAAAAATAAGATCATTTTGATTCTTTAGATGTTAGAATGCATTTTTGATTTCATATTATAGTAGAAGTTACGACAAATTCAACGATCTGCTATATTATGAGACCTTGAGGCCATAAATAACCATTAAAAGAAATAACTTTTTCCGACTTTTCGGGCCAAACACCTCGCTGTGCGTCGGTAGGTTCATCGAGAAATCTTCGGTGAAAAGATCCGAAAGGACGGCGACGAATATTACTGTATCAAGCGTTTAACTGTGATTTTTCGCGCGAGGATAACGGAGTGTACCGTTGAAAGGGAGCAAATCTGAAAAGAACGTGTGCCTGAAAGAAAAATCCTAATGGCCGCCGTGTAATTATGAATCGTCGACGCGCCTTTAACAGGCTCTTTTGTATAATCGCGGCGTTACGATGCTTCCCCGGTGCTTAATCTTAATATCATGCCGCGTGCTCGCTCTGTTTGCCTCGTGGTTCAAATTTCCCGACGCCCACCTGCCTCTCCGGTCGTAATTTTCATCGCGAATCTAAAACGTTTTATGCCCCCCGGTGCTCTCGCGTTTCCCGCGCGCGCGATACGCGGCCGGAAGCGATTTTTCCTGTTACTGCCGTTAATGAATTTTCGTTCAGCCCACCCGATAATTTTTCGATTAAAAATCATTCTCCCCGCTCGGCGTACGAGCGTTTTCTGCAACAGTCACGCGTTCTGGTCGGCTCGGCTGCAGCCGACGTGTTACTTAATTTCGGAGAAATCAAACGAGTGCCACGGGTAACGTTGAAAAACCAATGTTCAACTGTGATTTCCGAGTGAGAAAGGTGTAACGTGCGTGTGAGTGAGACATGTCGTGCTTCCGCTACAGAGAGTTATTGTACGTGTATATAAAATATGTATGTGTATGCGTGACTCTAGAATTTATCGATACACGCGCAATCACGGAGTCGTGCTCGAGCCTCGTGCACTGTTCGCGTTCGTCTGACCCAGAAGCACACTTTTTCTTTTTAACCACTCGCTCCTTGGAAATATATCAATTAATTTCGCGCCAACCTTTTATATGTATTACAATCGACTTATCAGTAGACTGCGGATCTCTATGCAAAATAAAAATGTTTTGCATTGATTGTAGAAAGCAGGAACAACATAAAAATTGATTTCGTCCCTTAACGATTTTGTTACATTAAAAGCAACATTACAATATTCTTGAATTTTTGAAATCGTTTACTGTGTTTTATATTTCACCCAACCAATTTCTTCATGAATGCATAGATATCCGCAGTCTACTTATCAGTTATGTATAAAGCATTGGAACATCGTTGCAACACGATTTTCTAGAACAGTGCACAAGGGTGAAAGAACGTTAGTAGCTTAACGATTCTGTATTTGAACAACTTTGGCCACGGCCGTCTCTAGTACATTCGGCAACGCTGTCTCAGTCCGATCTGAAGTTGTTCGCGTTATCTCACGGCCGTCTCTGTATTGTAAGGAAAAGCGGATTTTTTGTTTTGGACACTCGGATAACCAGGAGTTAACGACCGACGTGTTTGTCGCGGTCGCACGTTTTCAATCTGTCTTCTATTTTGTAATCTGCTGGCGATCGTAATTTTACAATTCTTCTGTTATTTCTGATTTTCTGTTTTCATGAATTTAGCTACATATAGGATTGGTTGTTGATATACACACATACATACGAACACCGTTCGTACTTCAACTCTATACATAGTTCCTCACCACTTTCCCCACCAACTTAGGACGTACATATGTTCCTGCATTTGGTCGTGCATGCGCGTGAAACCCGTGCAACATCCCAACACTGGATCGGACTGATATGCGGTGTTGCCATATCACATGTTCAGGCCGGTACCAGAGACGGCCGTGCTTTGGCACAATCGAGATAATCGTACCTAGTTGTTTGTTTTTCGTTTTTGGTGGGAATGACAGAGCTGGTGAGAATGCACCAGTGATTATTTTGGTGCGAACGTAACGATTATTCGAACATTTTCGCCGCCATGCACGTGTACGGCACTCGATCGCTCAAACTGCACCGCAACTTGTTATCCGCGATCAAAGGATAAATAGATCACAGGATCCAATTGTAGGTTTAATAAAACTAGGTTTGTCAGCAGTTATTGATCTCTTTTCACACTTCGTGCCTTTTTTCTATTATCAGTCATATGCTCATGACTATAACGGACATGTGATACGATTCTTTTACTCGATGCCAGTGGCTAACAAGATGGCGGCGAAGACGTTCAAGTAATGATTGAAGGTTCTTTTAAGACGATCGTCGAGATTAAAAATTGATAAACAAATTGAAAAGTATGTTCTCTTCTGGGAGATGTACAGTTTCGTCGACGATGCAGGCATACTCTTTCTCTCTCTCTCTCTTTTTCTCTCTCTCTCTCCGTAATTGCGAGCCATTCGAATTAATGTAATGCAATCAGTCTATGTGTAGTATTTATGAATTAACTATCTATTGCTAACCTTCATTGTAATTACTGTACATTTGTTCATAGATATGTAGGATGTAAGTCTAAAGAAAAAAAAAAGAAAAATGATTTTTCGACGCGACGCAGCGGAGCTCAGTGATAATCAGAGCTGGGTAAAATTTAGAGGAAAAAAAATATTTCGAATACTGTTCACATCATCGCGCGCTTTTACGGTTTAGGTGTAACGATATTTTCAATAGAAAAGGAAATCTCGGCAAATCAAATATTTTCTTGGCGACCGAAGTAAATTTAGAAATGAAATTGTATCACGCCTCGAGGGTAACCATGACATTTGGCAGAGTAGATTTATTGATAAATTTATTTTACTAAACGGAAAATATATTGCAAGAATATACCTCTCTCTCTCTCTCTCTCTCTCTCTCTCTCTCTCTCTCTCTCTCTCGCTGTTTTCAAAGTTCCCCGAATGAAATTCTATTTTTAAATACTATTTTGTAAAATTTATTACGACATAAGATATTTTATTTTGAAATAACTTTTACCCAGCGCTGGTGGTAATAGACGCGTGTATGGAAGATTAAACAGATTTCTGATTAGGTGGCGACTACATCGTGTCTATATTTTTGCGTAACCAAAGTTTTAGTAATCGATCGATAATTTCGTAGCGTTTACGGGTTCCTCTATAACAACGTTATGATAGCGGGATTGAAAAGGCGAGAAAAGAAGTATTGCGAGTTGTAAATAGATTTATTTTATCGTATACGAGAATGTATACATATGTATAATATGTATACATATGTAATTGCTATTGTTATGATCAAAGACATTCTGAATGTCGGGACAATCTTTTGACTCGTAAAAGCAAAACCTCTGGTTATTTGTTAGACGTATTAGTAATTAGTTTCTACTTCGATCTGAATTTTGTATTTTTTATTATATTATTTCGTCTTGGAACGCATAATGAGATCTGTGTTGACTTGTTGATTCTACTATTATTGTTCTGCATTACGTAGTGCTCTTTGATACCCTATTAAAGTGAAATATATGAGAACATATTTCGTATCAGAATATATTTTTATATCCTTTACTCACACCCGAGCGTGCGACCAGATTCTCGCTGTCTTGGTTGCACGTTCGAATGTTTGTTTTACTACCGGAAATCTTTTAATAGATTTCGAAATAACCAAGTTACATCATGGAGAAATCATTCCGAAATCATCGAAATTATTAGAGATTTTATTCCAGATTATTTAATGGCTCGCGATTGAAATTGCTGTTGGCATTGCAGAAGTTTCTATTTGCCTTAGTTGTATATTATCGATTTTAAATAGCATTGAATAATTGTCAGCATGCAACATGTCAAGAATGCAACATCAAATGTTTAATTTTTAATTTTCAAATTTCAAATTAAGAAAAAGCAAAAATCTTATTATGGGAACATACATACAGTATTGTAGATTTATTATACAGGGTGAATCACGAATCGTGATCAGTAGAGATTACTCTGTTATTAGATGTCCGATCGAAAATGTTTCTATCTTATATACATGCTCTCAAAAGAACTTTCACGTGATTATAGCAAATTTTTTGCAATCATGTTTGCAATTTTTCTGCGATTTTTTCAATGTTATGATACGTTCTCGAATTCGCTTTGAAATCCTCTAACAAATAAGCGTAAAGAAATTACAGGTGTATTTACAAAAAATTGAAGGTGACTTTGAGAAATCATAAAAAAAGAGAGTCGACGAAAAACTTGCTATAAACACGTGATAGCTCTCTTAAAACCATGCTATACCTGATAAAAACCTGATAAAGTTTCGATCGGACTGCTAATACATAACAGAGTAATCTCTACTGATCACGATTCGTGATTCACCCTGTATAAACTAAAATGTTGAGTTGTATATACCATTTAAACAAAGCTTAATTACTTGAATGATAAGATTTAATATAGGATACATAGAAAAGAAGTATAATTGTAGCAGTGCAAAAATAATTTTCATAATCGACATGCAATTCTAACTTTTAAGAAGTACATACAACGTGATACGTGAGAGGACAAATGGTGTTCTTGCGGACTTTTTCATTCAAAGGTAAGTTTTTTCTCTTATGTAAACTATTGTCTGATTTGAATATTTTTAATTATTATCAAACGAGAAGATATAGCTTTTCAATTGTAACAAATTCATTTTTAAACGAAAATATTTGCAGTAGAAAGGAGATACATATTTAACGGTTTTTATTATTGTATATCTGGAATTGTAGTTGCAGTAATAATAACTATAACAGTAATTGCAGTCTTTAAACTTTTTCCAGATAATTGCGTCACCAAGATTTTATCTGTATACAAATTTCTTTTAAATATAATTTTCTGAAGGACGGTTAAATAATGTTTAATCAATTGAACAGACTGCATATCAAATTTGTTTATAAAAAGATAACTCTAATTAACGGTGTTGATTATACATGTACATTAAAACATTACAACAAACAAACAGAAGACTGCTTACAATACCTATGCCAGGTTTATAAGTATACAGGATTTTGTATTGGATTGGAACGATAGTTCGTAGCGTTTATAAATTAAAATTGAAAGCTAAAATTCAGATATTTATTCATAGATTTATTCGATAACATATTTTCCATTCTGTTCTTATTACTTTTTGGCATTTTCGAGGTAACTTCTCGTGTTATTGAATAAACATATGAATAAATACTTCAATTTTATCTCCGATTCTTAATTTGAAACTTTCTTTCCAACCCAATACTTCCTCTGACTTTTTCTTGACCTCGGAAATCACTTCTTTCAAGGAAGTACGACATTTTTGGGACACCCTGTATATGGTTTAAGGTTCATATGTACTAATATCGATATATCCTATTTGTTTCGGTTGTTTTTCTCATTACGTACGGCAGTCATACCGTTATTCCTTGTAGCATTACTATTTCCGCATGATTAATAAAATATCCTTACAACCAAGAAAGGAGAAGTGGCATACTCTCGAGAACCAGTTCTTTTATGAATAATAACGGATACCGATTCCAGATTTCGATAAACTGTTGAACACTTACATTACATTTGGATGTATGTAAGTACAGTAAGTAGGTACATGACTACCCGTTTTCGAAACGAGTGGCTTTACATGTTCATGATAATAAGAGGAGGTTAAAAAGTTCATGCAAATTACCCGTGCCGTATTTACTTCGAAGATAAAAGAGCTAAAACCCGTTGAAGATTTTTTCTTTCAATATCTTCTACTTAAGAGGAAATTTCTTTTAGTCACTTTGTAAATAATTAAAAGCTGCATTTAAAGATGTCTTTCATTTATTATTTATAGACTGCGAATCTTCATGCAAAATAAATATTGTCTGCATTAATTGCAAGGCACATGAGCAATATAAACATTTATTCCTTTTATAAAAAATTATAATGTTAGGAATTCACTGGGTCAAAAGTTATGCGTGTTTAAAGTTGAGCGATGAAGTTTAGCCGCAGTATGTGCTTGGAGAAATTTATTTAACACTAAACCTACCACGGTCAAATAACCGGCATTTATTATTGCAATTATTGGAAGTACGCATATCCATTTGTGGAAAATAATGGAATAAATGAGCCGTTTATTTTGAAAGTGGCCTAAATCCATTTAGGTTTAAATTGAGATATATTTAAGAGTTTGCGTTTCAATGAAATTAAAAATATACAGTGACTCCCATGAATATTCGTACCCTTACAATTTCACAGTTTAAATTATTGTTATTTCGTAACAATGCAGGTTACGGTATTCTTGTAAAGGGGATTGTATACTAGAATATCTAAGCTTTCAAATCCATATAAACTTTATTGTAAAAAAAAACTGTCGATATAACAAAAATGTAATTTTAGGTACATTATGACGAAATTAGCCTCACAAGAGTATTCGTATCCATACAATATTACAACAACTAATATGTGGTTGGACCTCCTTTAGATCTTACAATACTTTATAAACGATTAGGCATATTTTTTGTGCATTCTAGCTCAATATTACTCCAGATTTTCATAATCTTTTGTTTTCGCGTTTCTTTGTTTGTTATTTCGAAATTTCGCAATCTCCTTTCCACTTCAGCCCATAGATGCTCTATAGGGTTTATGTCTGGACTTTGGGGAGGTGTTGCTAAGACGTGTTATACAAGACCCATTGCTTTACAACATAAGCGGCGTGTTTGGGATCATTATCATGTTGGAAGTAGTAATTATCTTCAAGTTGCAATTTAACTGTACTCGATGTCAAATGATTCCGTAAAATGTTCAGATAATACATTTTGTTCATAATCCCTTCTATAAAAACTAAATCGCCGACGCCATTAGCAGCCATACACCATGACGGAGCCTCCTCCGTGTGCTTAACCGTACCTTTCAAACTTTTTAATTCGTACTCAGAATTTGCAGTCCCCCATACCATAGTGCGTCCGTCAGAGTTAAACACATTTTTACTTTCGTCAGAAAATACTACTCGTTCCCAAAACTTGGGCCACTTTCATAATAAAAATTTGTATCATTTTATTAACCAGCTAATTTCATTTTACAAAATCTTTGTGATTTTAAATATATTAGTTACAATTTGCTTCAGGATGAAAAGATAACGTAGAAATTAAAATATTAAAACTGCTAGCTTGATTTTTTTTCCTCGAAAATGGACTTAGGCCACTTTCAAAATAAAGGGCTCAAATTTTCTTCTTCAAGCATCTGTTTTATATTGAAAATTGTGAGGCATCTGAATAAATTTAGTTTTTACAAGGCAACATTTATCTATACTTTGAATGCTTGGTAGTTTTAATGTTAATAATTTGAATGGAAGCATTTTCGTAATTTCAATAATTACAAGATAAAAAATATGGGAAATATAGTGGTACGGTTAGTGTTAACACTAAACCTACCATCATCGATCAAAATGACCGGTTCCAGATTTTTTATTTTATAATTATTGAAATGAAAAAAGTGATTCCATAAGAAATGATTGTATAGATATCTTTAGTAGACAAATTCTAAATAAAATCAATCTTGTCATTTTTATAAGGGAACATTTAGATACCAGTTACTTTAAAGACCTCGGTAGGTTTAGTGTTAAGGAAGAAGTGTTTATTTCAACTGTATTTTGAATGGTAAACAGCGTCCGCCAGAAGCTGATAGCTTTATTTACACGTAACAGAAGAAATACTTGTTGAAAGCAGGATGCGTAGCGCGTCGACGATTCCGACTAGACGTTTAATGGGTTTTTGGGACACAACAGGATGTTCCCAGAGTGAATGGTAAGATCGTGGAATGAATCATGGCGGGCAATTTTACAGTCGGCTAAAGGAGCACTTCCTCGCAAGGATACGGCTTGACAAAAAACGGAAACCGATGCAGGAGCGTTCGAGCCGTTCGAGCGGCATCGTGTGTTCCACCGGGTCGGAGCCTCCGACTCGGAGGGTGATCTTGCTTGCTCTTTGAGTGATTTATGGACAGACTGCTGTGACTCCGTCTACTTCACCTATTCACCTCGTTAGAAAGGATAATGTATTCATGAGCGGTCAGGCTCGTTCCAAGCGTTACCGTGAATTTCTAAGCTGAACGCCAGAGGTAACCGTGTGGAACAATCCTTAAATCAACTTTGATCCGAACATCCGGTGTGTATGTAGTTTCATTTCAAATTGCGTATCATATTAGTTTAATGTCGACGCTATCAACTAACTACACTAGGGCGTCATGTCAGTTATCCGAACTAATTGGGAGTCACCACTAAAAGTTGTTGTACCATTATTCAAAATATTATTCACATTATTAAATATGTCGATAATCACTAGACTGCGGATTTTATGCATTTATGACAAAAATGAGTAGGTGTAATTTAAAATAGCAAAAATATTAGAAACATTTAAACATACTATTCTATTATTCTGAACCTACTAAACATATTATTATGCTTTCAGCGCACTGGTTCGATCAATTGAGCAATTGATCGAACCAGTGCGCTGAAAGCATAATAATATCGTTAGCAACAATCTACGATCGACATAAGGAAACATCTACTAAACATAATAGGGAAAAAAATAAATGTCTATGTCACTCCAGTTTGTTGCAATTTAGGTAAGAAATTTGTATTTTGCAAAAAAATCCGCATACTAATCACTAGACTGCGGACCTTTATAAATTTATGAAGAAATTGGTTGGGTGAAATATAAACCGGTAAAGGGTTAGAAAAGTTCAAGAATATCGCAATGTTGTTTTTAACGTAACAAAGTCATTAAGGGATGAAATAAATTTTTATTTTATTCCTGTTTCCCACAATCAATGCAGAACATTTTTATTTTGCGTAAAGATCCGCAGTCTACTAATCGCTTACTAAACATTTAGGAATTGCATGAGGTATTACACCAATTTTGATATCCACCAAACTTAAAAAATCATAGGGAACGGAAATATTCTAGGTCGGACGAAATGTTTAATTTTCGAGTTAAAATAGATTCCGAGTGCAAAGGGTTAAACAACTAAAACCATCCAGGAAATAAACTTCCACTTTACCTCGACCTCAAGGCTCCGCCATTACAAAACTGTAAACTTACATAACTGTCTGTAGTCGAGTTATCAGTTAATTGCGGTATATTTTAAACACAGAACTTCCTATTAATAGTTTACTTTAATTACATTCGACCGTGAGTTCTTGGAAACTGATTTGCGCGCGCGGGCGGCTCGTGATTCATTCCCTTCTGGCTCCGAAGATTAATATAGGAAACGTGGCGGTGTAATTTGTTATGCGTTGCAAGTGGTCGTTAGATCACGTCTTGTCGGGCGGCGTTTCTTTTTGTTGAGAATTGCTTCCTGCCCGTCAATATCCGTCGATTACTCGTGTCCACGTGTAGAGGGGCGGCATGTAAGATCTCATTCTCGAACGCAAGAAGAAAGTCAGCGGTAAAGACAGGGCCTAGTGGCTTGTCAAGAGCTTCCTTCCGGCGCGGCGCGGCGCGTCGACAACCCATGGACGCCAGCGAAACAGACTAGCACTCGCCGAAGGGTGCTTCAAACGAATTAGTTGGCGCCAGAAAATTCAATGGTTTCTATCTTGTGACTCAGAAACCGGTTTCACTTTGCTGCTTACATTTCCCCGGCTGCCGGCAAGACGACTTGTCGAGTAACAGAACGTTTTTCAAGAGATCTACGCGCTTCTCTCTTCCCTGCCTTTAGACACGCAGTCCCTTCTTCACAAATTTACTTTCTCAAACCTCCGTGACGGTAATTAAATTTCTACACATACAGCGACTGCCACTAATATTCGGACACTCTTAAAAAGACGATAACTTTTCAAACAGGGACCGAAAATAACAGTTATCCTAAAATTTTCTATTATAAAAATCGTTAATAAAAAGTTGATCATTATTCATATTTAAACTGAAAATATAAAGAAAAATCATCGAAGAACAAAATGATAAAAAAATATCGATTTTTATATTCTTTGATTACAAGTAACAGTTAGTGTCCAAAAAATTGAATCCTACTCGATAACTGTTTCGATTGCTCAAAGCAGTTATCGATGAGAGAAGTTCATTTCGATCGCTCATAACTGTTATCAATGAGAGAAATTATTATGAAATTATTTTGTAATACATTTCTTAAACGCGTTGCATGTCACAGTCTCAAATAATTCATACTTAATTTAATGTAAAATATATACATATTTAAAAATTAGTGTTTGTAACTAAACGATAATTTCACTAAAATGAGTTTTTTTCTTATAACCACATAGTTTATATAAAATATGCATCTTATACTTTTCTCAATTATCTAATAATAGGTTAAGTGGTTGAAATAATATAATATGGTTGATATTAATACACAGTTCGCTTACTGATAACTTTTTTAATATTGGACCATATGACATGCATTGTTTTTTGAGAAGTTAGAACAATTAGTTTAAAAAATTGTAATTGAATCTCAGAGAAAATATTAAAAGTTGTCTTCTTTATACGGGTCTTGAAAACTGTATTTTGTAGACCTGTATGAATTATTCTGAAAATTAATTTAAGTTAAATAAAACTAGTACACAATAATTTGGTTCTTTAATTTATGAGAACATCCTCAATAAACGTTCCAAAAGACTTTGTGTACATGATATTCTACAGATCCCAAAATATTTTTCAGAAACGTACTTCACTGCAAGAATGTCCTTAGTACTGTGAATTCCTCTCTGTAGAAGATCTCATAAAGAATTGTTAAACATTATCACTGTTGCGCTTTCTCATCTGGCTAATGTACAGTTAAGGGTTGAAATTTGTGCGAAGTTTGCAAAGTAGCATTAGCATGTTAATTGAAATCCAACAGGCGTCGGCGATACGTTTGCAGCTGGATAGCAAATGTCTAAAAAGAAAAACAGAAAGAAAAGGTAGATTCGGTTGGTGGACAGGCGTTGTTAAAATTCTCGTTGGCAGACGAATCGGTTAAGGGTCGTGTCTGCAACAGGGCTAAAGTCGATTTACTTTTACAGCCTTGGGGCAGCCGGAGCAGTAGCGTGGGCGCGAACAGTGTATCTAGAGGAGTGTTCCTCTGAATTATATCTTTGACTCGTCGGGAGTCGTCGGGCGTGATTAAACGTCAGCCAAATTGGATCGGAGTTTGCAAATTGTCTTTCCCCAATTGATATCATTTAAATTATGTTCTCCGACCTCGTCCCCTTGATCGTTAACGGATTCCTTCCTCGTTGTTCGCGCGATATAAATCTTCGTTTGTCTCGTTATTCAGCAATAAATACGAATAAAGAAATGCTACAAAGTAGCCGCATGTTTAATGCGTTAACTAATACCGCGTCAGAAACATGTGGGTAGATCAACCTATGCTCTTGAGAAATAGTCTTTCAAAAGGGATGTTGAAACCTAACACAGAACTGCTCCAGACCTTCAGAAAATCTGATCCGTTACAAAAGGGATCACTACAATGGAAGCATGCAGGATGGTTAGTACCACCATATTTGATCATTTTACTTATAATGCCATAATCCGTTTTACTTTAAAGGGCAGTCATACTTTAGGATACTTATCCACTAAATAGATTACAGATTTTCATGCGAAATAAAAATGCTCTCTATTAACCTCTCAACTGCAGAATTTAGTTTTAAAAATCCTCCACAGAATGCGGAATTAAAACCAAGCAATGACGAGCATACATGTCGAACGCAGGGCAAATGGTCCTATTATAAATTTTACGAAAAACGAGGAAGGATTACATTCTTATTCCATAAAAAATAATAAAATTCATAAATAAGAAAAATGAAAGGAAAAATATAACTTTAAGAAATTCAATTGATTTCAGTGTGGTATTTTTCAAAGCAAGGTACCACACAAAGTGGCACTTCGCAGGTCACGGTGGCGATACGTGGAACGCCGCCGTAATACATATACATATAATTTAGACGATCTCTTAGTCTTCATTCTAAGAAGGCACGCCGCCGTGAGATTGCTAATTGCTGGAAGTAACTTATCTGCCATTTACGTTGATAAACCATACTAGGTATGGGTTAGGTTATTCATTGGAATTGGTGACTAGAGCAGAATTAGGTTGATCCGTGAGATACCCGGAAAGTGGAAAAGGAATGAAGTAATCCCGTCCCGTGTCATGTGGGAAAGAGGGGAAACGGAAGGGTGAGATGGCAACCGGTTCAACTACGGCGTGTAAACGAATTAGGTGGCACAACACTGTCAGGCTGATTGGTCGCGCGCGATTAAGAAGCAATTACACGCGCGAAACGAGATTACCAGGCCAGAGGATTTCGTCATTTTGTAACCCTGATTTCCTCGAAAATTGACCTACAAATCGATTCGTGTTTCACTAACGAAACACATTGTCTTCGGTATATGCAGGGCGTCACGTGTAGCTGTCTGCAGGACTGTGTACAGGATGATCCTATATGGAAAAGTAAGCAAAAAATACACAATAAAATTCGCTCGTACGACGTGCCGTTTTCGAACAAGGTTTTAATCGAAAATTTGGCAAGAACAGCACGCTGTTCAAGCAGTGGATGGAATCATAAATGTTAATAAATGATCATATATTTAATATAACATAATACATGTAACGAAAACGATCAATCAATGACAGACAAATTTCAAACAAAATGCTCATCCATGCACACTCGTTTCTCTATTTCACACATCCAAATTCAGTTCATACATTTTTGTCTCTCACTTATTATAATTATTAGACAAAATGGGAAGCTGCAATTTAAATAAGTGAAAACATTATAAGAATTTAAAAATACCGTTATATTATTTTCAACTTATTGAACGCATTAAAAAAGAAAATAAATTTCTATCTCCCGCCAATTTGTTGCAATTCAGGTAGAACATTTTTATTTTGCATAAAGATCCGCTGTCTACGTGTTATGTTTCTTTCTCATTCTCACCACACATATCCACACACACACACGTGTACCTATTTGGGCGTAGATCTCGACGGAATTATTATAAGACAGATGCACAATATTTCTTTATATTAATATCTATATAAGATATATTAATTTCTCTCGCTGTAAATTATATTTAAATTATTTTTATTGTGAATTATTTATGTACAGAGTGAGGCCGAATATGTGGGAAGCAGAGTCTCCAGATTAAGATTTGTGTGACGCGTTCAGAGAGAGGATAATGGCGACTCTGATTGGAACTGCGGCAGAACTATTTATACTAAAATAAGAAAACAAATTTCTATAAAACCGTGCTCGATATATTCTCACTTCCGAGTTACAAATTAAGTTAGTATACAGTAGACTCGTATAAAGCGATCAAAAAAATTATTTAAAAAGATATTTACGATATTAGATAGTAATTAAGATATTAGATAGTTATACATATATCGTACCAGTAGGTGTTCACTCTTTCTAAACAATTTGTTAGTTCACTGTACACTTACTGTTACATATAGTACATGTGCAATACTATGTACTTAGTTAACCCTTTGCACTCCTTTGTCGAGTGTGACTCGACATCGGAAAAAGGAAAACGTAAATGAAACGTGTTTTTATATGTATTTGGTTCTTCCTTTATTTATTCAAGTTGTATTTTTTAGTTAAAAACAAACAAATATAAGTTCCAATTATATTAAATGTAATTAGTAAACAAAATGGTTTAGCACTAAACCTACCGAGCCTTAAAAGTATCTGGTACATGTTCCTTTATAAAAATGACAAGATTGATTTTATTTAGGCATTATGCGGCCCCTATCGTAATACGTGCTCTGCTAAAGATGTCTATACAACCATTCCTTATGAAATCATTTTCATTATTTCAATAATTGTAAAATAAACAATCTGGAACCGGTCATATCGACCGGTGGTGGTAAGTTTAGTGTTAAAATAAGTAGCAGTCAAGGAACTGTCCTTTGAAGTAAATTTCAAATGAAACACTTAAAATAGTAGGGAGTTGTCGGTAAGAAAATTGAAAAATAATTCGTAGTATAAAGGTTCAACAATTTTATTTATTTTAGAAAAGCCACGTGTGCGAGTACTTGAAAAACTCTTCCTATTAAAGTTGTCTCGGTACATACAGTAACTTTACGAATATACATATAGGGGATAAAAAGGGTTTTAAAGAAGTTGTCAAAGCTTGTTTCCATTTGAGTACGTTAGCACGCGAAACAGAGATCCGCAGTATAGCATACTGGTTTTTTTTCCTGAAAGAAATTTCTTGCGGACAGTCGGGTTAACCGTCACGAATAATTATTGTTCATATTGCGCAATGCCCGTGGCCAGTATTTTCCTTTTTCCAGCTGTGAAAGTGTATTATGTATTCCGTGGCAGGTATAATGAACAATTTCAGCAACGCGGCACACAGCTGCTTCAAAACTCTTACCTGTCGGCTGCCAATCAACTTGCTGGTTGACTCGGTGACAAGAAAGCCGGTTGCTGAAAAAGAAGATTAATCGGTGCCCCACAAAGGATCGCCGTTCAACACAATGGGTTCTTTGTGCCCCGCCGACGTTATTACAACAGTCATCTACAGAATGTTGGGCGTTCACGCAACGCCGTCTTCAAGAAGCGTGCGTGATTAATTAGCTATTTCGATGATCGGACGCGTCCTGTAGCTTCCATCGGTGGCACATTCGCTTATCTCTTTCCGCACGACGTTCGTGTAATAATGTATTGTATAAATACGAACCAGACGTTCGTGTAATAATGTACATACTCTACCGTACAGAAATCATTTGAAAAAACTAGGATGTTACGAACAATGTGAAAAGTCTGGTAAGAATTGTGACAACATTGAAAATTTTCAACAACACATGTAATTGATCTATTGCACCTCGAAAAGTTAAAGTTATATTGATATTAACCCTTTGCACTCGGAGCTATTTTAACTGGAAAATTAAACGTTTCTTCCGATCTAGAATATTTCCATTCCTTATGATTTTTGAAATTTTATGGATATGAAATTGGTATAATACCTCATGCAAGACCTAAATGTTTAGTAATTGGTTAGATACCAATATATTTAATAATGAAAACGATATTTTGAATAATGGCACAGCAATTTTTAGTGGTGCCTCAGAGCGGACAACCGAGTGCAAAGGGTTAAGAAAAATTCTGTGCAACTTGGGTTTTTATTTTCTTTAAAATCGTGTGCCTCAAAGAGTTAATTGAGAATGCTGATTTCTTTCATCATGTTTTGAACCGAATTGTCCGTTTTTTCTCTTTTGCAATAAATTTATAGTATATGATACAACATTTTCTTTCAAAAAGATGATAAATGTAAGAGGGCATTAAAGTACAAATTTCTTAATTTTGAGTATATTTTAATATAAAATATGGTTTCTCAACTTTATTTATAAACTTGTACGTATAGGGTAAATAATAATTCAAAATTACGATTGATAACGCAAGCTATCTAGTAAATGACAATTAGTGTATGCGATACTAATAACAGTGTCCAACAGCCAAAAAACGTTTCGATTCTTACTACGCGATACTTGTAGTTTTTCGCGCTGATTCCGAATCTGCCCTTAATTTTTCTCCTAGACGTACAGTTTTTGAGAAATTTGAGTTTGAAAAAAAGACATACTTTTCAACTTTAAACAAATATTGTGATGTTATTATAAAAGATATTGAATTGTTCTTTGCAGCAAAAGATTCTGTAGACTTTCCCGAATACAGTGGTATCCAATATTAATACATTATGATTGTTTAAACAAAGTAGAAATTTAACCGTTATTCTCAATTAACGATTAATAAGTATTTAACGTTATTCTCAATTAACGATTAATAAGTATTCAATCGTTAACCGCAATTAACGATTAATAAGTATTCAATCGTTAACCGCAATTAACGATTAAACTAGGAGATTAATTGTTAATTGCGACTAAAACGATTGAAGTAGAAATTTATTCGTCAATCGTTGATTAAATTTTTGCCCAACTCTGACATAGATCTACAAAACATATTTTTCAAATTTTCAATACAGGTCCACATAAAAAAGTTGTAAAATGCAACTTTTGGTATTTTTTCTACAATTCCGATCAATTGCAATTTTCGAAAAAATTTCTTTTCGCTCCCTGCAGCAAACTAATTGCTCTAGCTTCCCAAAACTGTTCAAATCGTGTAGTACAATATTAAAAAAGTTATCGTCTTCTCCAGAGCGTCCGAATATATTAATATCTCGGGTCGCTGTATATCTAATCATATTTAAACGCATATTGATAATCGGGATCCGGTTAATCGAGGTCCTACTGTATAAACAAAAAATTGTTCGGAAATAAAAGATGTTTGCTTCGATCTCGGGCTAGAACCCGCACGTCATTGGCCGGCAGAAATTAGGGTAAGAGATTTTCCTGGGGTTCGTGAAAAATTGCAGGGATCTTAGGGGTAGCAGATCGAGGGGGAAAATCTTTTCGGGGGACAGGAGCGCACGGTCATGCGAAATTTACATGCATACGTATGGACACACGTATAGGGTCGTTCGGTCGCGGAACGTACGGGCATGGGGCACGGCAAAAGGAAGACAAACGACGCGTCAACGGAGCTCAAGTAGAAGAGATTAGTCTCGAGATGATGAACGGCCGACGAAAAACCGCGGAATGTGTCATAGTGTACATTACGGGAAGGACAGAAGGAAGATTGGCGCGCGCGAGGGGGAAAGAGAAGCCGTGTGTAATGGGAGGAACACCCCAACGAAGGATAACTCGACGGAAAGGAACAGGCAGCGATGTCAGGTAGGTTTCTCGCAATTAGTCAAGTTTTCCCGTGCTCGGGCGACCGTGTCCGGCACCGTACCGGTTTATTTATGGCCTCCGGGATACGTGTAAACACGAAAGTAGATGCAGAAGGGGCGGCCTGCTCGTTTCTACGTGTCCGGTGTGCTCACCTCTACTCCATTCCACTCGACTCGTCTCAACTTCACTCGACCCGACTTGTACACTCCTTACTGTGCTACACTTAATCGCCTACTTCCTTTCTACAATTTTCTTTTGATGTTTTTCCCGTCGTCGTCGTCTACCCCTCGTGACCACGCGGCCCGAAATTTCCTTTCGTCCCATTAACTACCCGACGCTCGGTTTAGTTCACGGTCTAAATTACAGTGACATTAACAGATATTCGACCGCTTCACTAAAATTAGCCGTTTCGACGCCGATCACCCACCAACGGATGACTAATCGCCAGATTCTAATCGGATTTTACGCATTTATCACAAAAATGAAACAGTAAAACAGCAAAAACATTAAGACGATTTATAAGAACGTTCGTACGTTGTTTTCAATTTATTGAAATTGTTAAAGATAGAAGGAAATTTTTAAATGGTTTCTGTGTCTGTAATCGATGAAGCAAATTTTTATTTTCATTAATGATCCGCAGACATTTAATAACTAGACTCCAAATTTTTCGCATTTATGACAAAAAGTAGGGGATGTGATTTGAAACAGTACAAACATTAAGCCGATTTAAGAACGTCCATACGTTGTTTTCAATTTATTGAAATTTTTCAAGACAGAAAGAAAGTTTTTCAAGATAGAAAGAAAGTTTTTGTGTGTGTAATCGATGAAGCAAATTCATATTAATATTAGTGCACTAATATTAGTGGTTTATAGACGGCGGATCTTTATGCAAAATAAAAAATGTTCGTTTCCGCGATAAAAAATATAGGAGACTCTAGAAGATATCGAATCTTAAACAAAACTGGTAAACTCTTGATCATTCCATTTTTTAAGCACATGTATCATTTGATCCCATTAATTTGTTTTGAAGATGTACATTCTTCTAGACAAATTCATGCGGAGCAATGCGAACCATATAAGCAAAAATATGTATAACACTTATCTCTTTTTATTTATTTATTATTGCTTCAAACCAAGTGGTTTATTTGGCACGTACAATATTGTTGCATGTAGCTCATACACTACTGTGCAAAAGAAAGAAGCACCCAGTATAATTGTAAGCAAAGTTGGGCAAAAATTTTATTTAACACTAGGTTTACGGAGCTCTAGAAATAACTATTTCACATTATTGTATAAACATAACAAGAATGTGTCTATCCAAATTTTTGGCCATTTCTCCAATAATGTATTCCAAAAGAAATAAATTTGGTAAATAATTCCTCAGGGAAACATCTTTACAATCTCAATAATCGCACATTAAGAATATTAGAAGCCGTCATTTTGACGGGTCCCGTAAACCTAGTGTTAAATAAAAATTTCGAATAAAGTGGGTTTTTTCCAAGTGGGTTTTAAACTCAGTTTATACGAAATTTTTATTTAAATAAAATTTTTGCCCAACTCTGATTATAAGATATAATGACAAACAATATCTTTATGTAGAAATTGTATGGTACAATGATTGATTTATTGCGTATATTGATTTAAGTATTAGATAATCCGCAATAACACATATTCCTAGAACTATTCAATTAAACAGCGCAATCCTTTTTCAAAACTTACCGTGTTCTTGTTTGATTTACGCTTTTCTATTAAATATGGCCGGGTGCTTCTTTCTTTTGCACGGTAGTGTATGTTATCTATAGACTGCGGATCTTTATGAATTTACAGATAAAAAATTGAAGATGTCAATATATGATTTCTCCTCTTTTAAAATCATTAAGGTTTGTTTCAACCTTTCTGTCCCCGACTGTAGCCTTGGCACGCTTAACCGGCCATTTATTTGCGACCAATCGAATGCGTAACAGGAACCCATTATTTCTAAATTCCATCGGTCAATGTTTACTCAATTAAGTCTAGCGAAAGCGGAGCAGCTGTAGAGAACAGACAGCCGTTGACGTTACCGCGGCGAATCTCTAACTAAAGTTAACGCGAATGTTGCTCAAAAAAAACGTGGGGGCTTTAGTACGGCTGAAATTTATTCATCCGTGATTCCTACGATTCTCGTCGGAAATTCATCGGTGTCAAATGTTAGGGGCGCTGAAACGGAGAACAAAGAAATGAAAAACTAGTTAGTTGCCCGGAGCGTAGTTTTTCAAGTGATCACGCAACATCGCCGCATGCTATCAGATATCCCCATCCACCATGACCCGGACCAATTCTTCCCCCAAACTTTTTCATGGTCGTCATGGGCATTTCTGTTGTGTGCACAACAGAATTTATTTCGCGCTAGGAGTACGGCTCACAATAGTTCCCGGTCTGTTCGACGTGAACGGAAATATTCGCCGTGATAATCGATTACCACGAATGAAAGAAGAGAAATCATCGGCGGCCAGTAGGACGCATTCGTGACGCTCCGACTAAGGGGCACCGACAACATTCAGCCTAACCTAACGCTCTTTGATTACTTGAGTGCGGCTCCTCCACGAATAACGTGATTAACCCTTTGCACTCGGAACTATTTTAACTAGAAAATTAAACATTTCTTCCGATCTAGAATATTTCCATTCCCTATGATTTTTGAAATTTTATGGATATGAAATTGGTATAATAATTCATGCAATACCTAAATGTTTAGTAATTGGTTAGATACCGATATATTTAATAATGGAAACAATATTTTGAATAATGATACAGCAATTTTCAGTGGTGCCTCAGAGGGGACAACCGAGTGCAAAGGGTTAACACTAGATTTACGGACATTTCTGTATACCTACAGTGGCCGGAATTGATATTCGGACACTCTTAAAAAGGCGATAACTTTTTTAATATTGTACTATACGATTTGAACTTTTTTAGGAAGCTAGAGCAATTAGTTTGCTACAGGATGTGAAAAGAAATTTTTTCAAAAATTGCAATAGATCGAAATTGTAGAAAAAATACTAAAAGTTGCATTCACAATTTTTTTATGTGGGCCTATATTGAAAATTTAAGAAATACGTTTTGTAAATCTGTGTGAATTAAACATATTCTAAACATTTCGTCAAAATCGGTTGACGTTGCAGTGAGCTACAAACGTTTAAAGGTGGTAGAAATTGCAGATTTTCACGATTTTCGGCCTCTAACTGCAATAAATCTAAGGCACCGACAACATTCAGCCTAACCTAACGCTCTTAAAAAGGCGATAACTTTTTTAATATTGTACTATACGATTTGAACTTTTTTAGGAAGCTAGAGCAATTAGTTTGCTACAGGATGTGAAAAGAAATTTTTTCAAAAATTGCAATAGATCGGAATTGTAGAAAAAATACTAAAAGTTACATTCACAATTTTTTTATGTGGACCTATATTGAAAATTTAAGAAATACGTTTTGTAAATCTGTGTGAATTAAACATATTCTAAAAATATTTCGTCAAAATCGGTTAACGTTGCAGTGAACTACAAACGTTTAAAGGTGGTAGAAATTGCAGATTTTCACGATTTTCGGCCTCTAACTGCAATAAATCTAAGGATTCTTACATCTTTCGATGCCTGTCGTTTCTTCCCGCACCAACCGATTTCGACGAAATTTTCAGTATCTGTATAACAAACATGGATCTATAAAACATATATTTTAAATTTTCATTAGGGGCCCAAATAAAAAAGTTTCAAAAAATGCTTTTTTATTTTCGCATGCAATGTTGTAAATTGTAATTTTTGGAAAATCTTTTTTGCAGATCATTTAGTAAACCAAAAAAACATCAGCTCGTTTGATACAATTATAAAAAAGTTATTCTGTTTTAAAGGGCGTACGAATACGTCAGACATGATATTGTAGGGCAAGAGGTTGAAGCGTGGTTGCGATAGTTGATGTATGAAAGAGCTTGAAATTCCTGTGTAGTACCTTTATTTTCATGAACGATATCGTTAATACGAGGTCACATGTCGCAGAGCAAACTGTAATACAACAAATGTGGAACGTGTTGTAGAAAACAACCAGAGAAGTTTCGAATTCAGTGAATCACCTCGCCGTCGAGGGCCATTATAGTGTTCGGAGGTTTTCTTTTCAAACAAAACATAAAGCAAGACAGACCAAACCTATAATCTTCCTGTTCATAATAACAATTATCTGCTGGTGAAGGGACGGCGAGGAGGCGCGGGGAGCCAGCGAAAATAATGATTGAAAATAACAGGAATCACATAAACGTGCAATCATGCAACGTCGAAGCATACCGTGGTTGTCGGAAATGATCACAGATTTCAGGGCAGTGTGATCATCCGGCTCGAAGACAAGCATTACGCTAATGATGTCCATTATGCTCAGATTATAGAATTATAACGCTGTTGAAATAAATTATCCGTCCATTCGCCGCCATTTTTCAAGGCATAGTCTAGCTTACGTCAGTGCATAGACGTTCCATCATATGTATACGAGGTAGGTACTTTTACATTGTGCAATATTGCACAAATGTTCGTGTTTTCATAAAATTCCGTTCTAAAAGCAAATGCAATCGAATGCAAATTACTAGTCAATGTACGGTGACTTGAATTATTACTCACACACTTCCAGGGAGAATAACTTTTTTAACACTAAGCGTCACCAGTCAAAATGACAGGTTTAAGATTTTTTATTTTGCAATTATTAAAATAATAAAAACGATTTTATAAGAAATGATTGTCTGTGAATCAATCTAAAAACTACTGATTTAAATTGTACCTACTCATTTTTTTCATAATAAATTCATTTCATAATATTTCTTTCGCAGTAAATCGTATTTAGATTATTTTTAGAAAATTGTACAAGACTCTGTATATAACAGACTATTACAAATTGAGATTTTATTTTACGGCGGCAATGAATTTTTTATAAATATCTGCATCTTATAAAATAATGAAAGTGAGACAACCACAGAAAGAGATAGAGAATTGATAGTTTATTTAAAACAAAGAATACGTTGGATGTCGTTCGAGCGACTGGTAAATAAATGAACATAGTGACGAATATGTAATATAAACAAAGGTTGTAATAAAAAGTAAACATTAATAATTACAAGTGAGACAACCACAGAAAGAGATAGAAAATTGATAGTTTATTTAAAACAATGAGTACTTCGGATGTCGTCCGAACAACTGGTAAATAAATGAACATAGTGTCAAATATGTAATATAAACAAAGGTTATAACAGAAAGTAAAGATTAAAGATTACAATAAAATTACAGTATAAATTTCAACATAAAGGGGACATCACAAATGTTATTTTTTCTTTTAATACGAATTATGTTCATTCACTGAACAGGTTATCCTATACATATTGATTCTAAAGTAAAAATGTACAAGAAGTAATTGTACGCTTCAACTAACAGGAAATATTATTAAAATTGTATACAAAAGTGCATACGTAAAAATATTCGATGGTTTGACAATTATTTATCCTGTGCTGTTACCAGCAATGACGTTCCCTACAGCTACAAGCTCTTAAAATTGATAAACACTTCACAATGAAGAATATCTTCGGTCTTCGGCAACCATTGTATCGCTGATGGAAATTTCATTATCGGTCATTGTAAACCGGCGTTCCAGCGAAATAATGGTGTCTCATTGTCCAGTTCGCCCTGCACATACACGACAACGTAATTTTGGCCCTAGACAAGGGTTTTATTGTTTCTCGGCTACCCCTGTGCCAATACAATAGTGCCAATCCTCTTCTACAATGACATTATAATTAGATGAAGGTAGCGTTAAACGAAGATCATTATGAATATCTTTTGTTTAACTTCTAGGGATTATTGCGTCACATGGAATTAATTCTCAGTGTAAATTACGAAGATATTGAATCTCTTACATCTGTGTAATATCTTTATTATTAAAAGTGTAACGGTACTAATAAAATACCAGTTAATTCTATCCTGAAAACGTATAATTTCAATAAAATTATTTTGTAATGACAGATTTGAGTAAAACAAATATACATTTATGAAACTTGTAATTAGACTACGGATCTTTATGCATTTACAGCAAAATTGACTAGACGAAATTCAAAATTGTTGAAAAATTTTTAAAATTCAAGATGTCCATATACAATGATTTCTCTATTAAAATCATTAAGCGAAGTAAGTTTGGTTTCTATTTCTTGCAATCGATTCAGACAATTTTTATTTTGCATAAAGATCCGCAGTCTACTTATTAGTTTCTTTTGTAAATAAATATAATTAAAAACAAGAATGAAGTCACTATGGAACACTAGTTTGTTGTGTTCTATTTTCTTAATCTGAGTAATAACGGGAAGATTTCGTCTATGCGGCATGACGCGCATAGTGCAGGAATATCTTGGAGCAAATTCAGGATGTAAGTTAAGCTTGCGATAAAAGCTATTTTAAATAAGGTGGTAGATGTATGGTAATCGCATACCGGGAGTATGCCGATATAGGAGGTAGGGATAGTGTCGCGCGGCAGCGTCAAACATATTCTATCAGTCTGATAGCTCTCGGCGGGACACTCGATGGCGGATGAAAGGTAAGGTGGATGCCTTGATATCTAATATCGACTGCACACCTTTATGTTGTTGGTATCGGTTTATGTTGCCCCGGGTAATCTTCGCTTCCCCACACCAGGGTTAAACTTCCCACATAAGTGGAGCGCCGACTGGTAAATAAAAGTACGAAAGCCAGTAAGGAAGAGACACGGCATCTTGGGAGTACTTGCTCGTTGCATTCCCAGTTTTTCTCGATCCCTATTATTCGATACACGATACCCAGCGAAACGAAGTAAACACCATATTTCTCGTTATATTTTCTTATGAAAATGTACGCAACGTTTTCCTAGCTGGAAAACAACGAAACGTTATCCGAACGTGCCGTTCTTTACAATTTCTAACGAAATAGTATAAATTATTTACTTAAACCTGTGTAAACAGGGTGAGCCACCCAGCTTGATCACGTCGAATAACTTCTAAATTATACTTTGTCCAAAAAAATTATTTCTACAGATGTTACATGGTATCAAGGGGGCACGATGTGATGTACCTGACTTCTTCATAAATGGAGGCGTTTAGGAGATTTGAAGGTCAACTTTGATTTTTTAAATGGAACCGTAGGATCCATTTTTTATGGACCAATTGATACAGTTTTTTATTCTATATAATAGAATAATTAACCCTCATCCGTCCCTCGTGTCAATTTGACACAGTTTTCCCGAAATAAGTTATACTGTTCTGTTATTTGTAGGTAAAGTCCGAATTCGCTTGTAAACAATATTTAAGCATTAAAACAAATGTAGCTAGCCATACAAAAAATATAAATTAACGTAGAATATGTTGACAGTTCAATCAGTTGTTCCTGTTCTGTCAGTAATAAATTCTGATTATTATTATTGAAATTTTGAAATGGATTTTTAATCCAGTCATGGGATTCTTCTTGTTGAGGAAAGTAATCCCTGATAGTTGTTTTTAATTGTAAAATATGCTCCTGAATTATGTCTTTAACATATTTATTCAAATTTATTCCATTTCCGATTAGAAAATCACTTACCTTTACAGAACGTTGTGTATTATTATTTTTCACATAAGATTCCCACAAATCTAATTTTAAAATTAAAGCATCGATTTGATAAAATCAGTTTAATAAAATTAAGTTTATGGGAGTAGACTCCTTTTTCCAGGATTGCAAGGGTGCGATAGCGCCCCAGATCGATCTTTTATCTAGCGTTTTTGACTACTGAAAAACTTGCAATCCTGGGAACGAGTCTACCGCCTTAAGGCCTTGAAGAGATTTTATGTATGTTTATGGAACCCTTTAGGACATTTTGTGGGACCCCAGGGTTCCGTGGAACACAGTTTGAATAACACTGACGCAGAGTGTCCTGTCGTTTTGTGCCCGACTGTACCAGCAATGACACTCTGGAATCGACAGATTGCATCGTTGAAGGAAGTCGCGATTGCGAAGGAGTATCGCGGAGGTGAGGACGGATGATAAATGGGTAGAGGCGAGGTGGGGCGAGGTCAAAGAAGCAGGATAATTGTTAGGTGGGGATATATTGGTTATATTGAGAAAATAGGCACTCGCGCGTCGGGAATAATTCTCTGCGTGCAGTTTAAAGGCTACCTGAGATGACAGGCTAGGGAGGAAGCTACGGTAGCTATTTAACATTCCGCCTCATTTCCTGCCGCCTCTACGGCACCGCCCTCACCTCCTCCTATTTCTCCTTCTCGGTTCCGGAGGAAACGTTCGCGCTCGATGCGAAAATTGCCTCGCCAAGAATTATTGACTATAAATTACTCGTCTCGCTACCCTAACTTCTCCGCTCCGCCGTTACTCACGCAAATGACGGCGTAGCCTGCGGGTCCGTTCGGTACACACGGCTGAGCGTTCTCTCCACTTATTCACTGTTACGGTCCCCGGCGAACAAACGGAAAACTATCCCAAGAAGGTGCCCCTCGATATTGGGCGCGAATTGCCACGCATTTACATTTTATTGGCCGCGCCTAAGACAGATTGCCACCTCTCCAGTCTTTATCCGTTCCCTCCTCCTGTCCGTCGCTTGCGTCGATTCGATGGCTGCCGCGCTTTACAATTTCTTTTCGGATTGCAAAGATTCTTCTTCCTCTACGAGACATCGCGCGGACACCGAGACCCACCGATATTGCTACTTAGCAGGCACTTGGGAATGGTGTCGATCGATTCTAGGGAAGTTAACGAGAGCCACCGGTAACGCGACGCTCCTTTCGCGTACACTCCTCTGAATATTTCAGCAGTTTCATGCAAAATTCTGCTAAGCAAAACAGTTAATCATTGGATAATGAGGGATTATGGAAAATGTTCTTTAAAACGCAACAATATTAGTCTTCCTTTTCTCGTAAATATTTGTTTCCAGCTTAACAGGCGTCCCAATCCAATCAATCTTAAAGAGCGTACGAATACTTTAGTCCTCCACTGTATGTATGTTATTTGTTTTAACTTTATTATATAATACTAATATTAAAATTACGCTGTATGAAATTATATTTGAGTATTCATTCAAAAGATATACACATAACTGTATAACTGATATACACACTAAGCATTTTCTTAAACATCAGTCATTTTGACTGGTTTCGGTAGAAATAGGTATAGTACTAGTGTTAATATATTCCACCATTTTTAGAAAAGCAGCCCACACACACACATACAGTTACAGTGATCAAAACGTCTTTATCCCGAAAAATGTCGTAGGAGAAGAAAATTTATATTTTTTGTATGGCTAAATTTATTTTAATGCTGAAATATTGATTAAAAACGAACCAAATTTTATTTCATTTAAGAAGAAAGGCGTAACATTCATATTTGTTAGACTTCGTTCAGAATCTTCACGACGAGTGTGACTCGTGAAAATACGGCAAGGGGTTAACCGACTTTATAAAAATGAAAATTTATGGTTAATTTTGTACGAACAGTTTATAGAGAGGAATATGATTAAAAATGGGGTACGTAAGCATACTGAACAGATCTCCGGGGATCCCCGTTCAGACGGGGGAGGATGACTGTTATTGACATCGGCTACGTAATTAAATTAATTTCTGCGACTCCTCCACCTTCAGGATAGGCATCGGTCTGGAATAATACACTGCCGGACTTCCACTTTTTTTCCACGGCGGCGAAGGTGCTCTTAACCACACCCGCCGCGTGCTCTTCTCATTTCCAATTTAAAAATAATGAGAATTTACTGCGAATAGGCGCCGCTGTCGCGCACAGATACTCATCGAGCTTGAACGTCTCGCGCTTGTGGGAAGTGGAATGAATTGAAAAAAAAAATTCAATTCAGCGTCAGTATACCGCATCCCTATTCCCGCTCCACTTTCCTGCTTCTTTTTCGTTTACTCCAGTCTCCTTTGCGAGCGCAAAAGGCACTGAATACATTAAAGTTCTGAGATTCGCTTTGTCGTTTGTCTTCTCGTTTCCTCACGCAACCCCCATCTATCCAGAAAAGAATTAATTTCGTAAATTATAATAGTCGGAAAATAAGTGGATGCCGAGTATAATTTTTCACTCGCAATGCTGTGCTTGTGTAAATTGTACCTATCTACGGTCACTCCAACAAACAGTTGCAAAATTGTGGATGTTTAACCCCTTGCCCTACGATTTATTTTACGGTTTCAGTGACCAGAACTTTTCTGTAGATCGTAATTTCTTAAAAAAGAGAAAATTTATATCTATTGTACGCCCACAAAAAGAATTTAGTTCGGTTTAAATGAAATTAATAATATACATATTTATTAGACTCTGTTTCGAATTCTGATCACGAATCCGACACGACAAGGGGCAAGGGGTTAAACAGGCTAATCATTTCGTGAAAAACAATTGTGCAACAATAAACTTGGACTGGTTTTAAAGCTCGAATGTCTCGACCCATCGTTCTCCTTTTCCTAGAAAAATTTTGCATATTAAAGCAGGTAGAAAACAGAGGACGTGTTTTTTCTCGGAAACGCCGCAAGTTCGAACGTCTATAAAAACATAAACAATTGTTTTTTCTATAAAATAAAATTCCATTGCTTCTTTTTATATGCTGTCTTTATAATCGTTGTCGATCAGAGTCGTTTTCGGTTAAAGGCGTTGTCGGCCAAAGTTATTGTTGGTCAAACCTGGAGTCGGTGAAATGTTGTCGGTGAAAACCGTGTCGGGGAAATTTGTGTCGGTGATTTCCATGGGACCCAGGCACTGAACAGTGATCGTGCCCACGAACCTGGACAGTAAAGGGGCGTTTACTGAATTGTCTCGTGTGGGTGAGCCAGCAATATTATTGTGCAATATATTGTGCCATATATTGACGATAATATTGATCGTCTAGGGGCCGCTTAACATGATTAAAAAATTAGGGAAAGTCCAGTAGAACTGAATAAGGTGTTAAGAAAAGCTCCAGACGGATATTTTACACTAAGGAAAACAATGACATCCAGTGGTGGCTCAGCAGTGATAGAAACAAGAAAAATTCGCATGCATTATGTAACATTAATATACAGTATATTTCGACGGTTATTGATACTTTTATTAAACATGTTTCTTATAGTTATAAAAGCAGAATAGTGTAGTTTTGTTAGTATTTGGAACCTTACCCTGTTTTTGTATTAGTTCTTATAGTTTCGTATAATAGATACCAGTTCGGATAGCACGGCAATTTTCACGAGCAAAATTGCCGTGCTATACGGGATTACTTTCATACGGAAAGATTCGAAATTTCAAGGAAGCTCGAGGTTCGAAGATCAACTGAAAACTTCGCGAGATAGGCAGACCTTTAGGAAAAGTCACGTCGCGAAGTAAAGCGTCGTGGTTTGAGCGGAATATATTAGGTTGGAACAAACATAATTGCGGTTTTTGTTCTTGAATTCTAAAGCTACATATGTTTTGCTTTATTCGCCAATTTGAGCTAAACATCACATCATTGTTCTGTGATCAACTTGTAGCTTCTTTCTGCAACTTCTCGAGGATCTACGATTATAGCCCTTGGTTCATTGTTATCATTTTTATCTCTTCATCTTCAATACTTTTATCTCTGTCACGGAATTTTTGAAACCAGTGTTGCGCTGTATGCTTATTAACCCTTTGCACTCGGGGCTATTTTAACTCGAAAATTAAACATTTCTTCCGACCTAGAATATTTCCATCCCCTAAGATTTTTAAAATTTTATTTAAATACCTCATGCAATACGTAAATGTTTAGTAATTGATTAGACACCGATATATTTAATAATGTAAACAATATTTTGAATAATGGTACAGCTATTTTAGTGGCGCATCATAATCACCATTCGAGTGCTAAGGGTTAATAGTCTCCCAGCCAAACGCATTGTTAATATTGCGGGTAGTTTCTGCGCTTTGCATTCTAATCTGAACTCCTATAATAACATCAATTTAGAAATTTGTCATGTTTGTTTAACGTCACTCTTAAAAATCGGACATTCCATATGCAACAGCCTAATACTACATGGCTCACATTCCCATTTGAAAGATGAGTAACTTTTGAATGTATATTTTTTTGAAATTTTTGTTTCGGAGTTTTAAAATTCTTTCTTTCGAAATTTATGATGGAAACTTTCACAACAGAGCAATGAGAAGAAATAATTGAATTGTATTTTCAAAGTCAGTGCGCCATTATTCTAACACAGAGAGCATACACATTCGCTATTTTAACCCTTAGCACTCGAATGGTGCCTCGGAGAGTTACCACTAAAAAATTGCTATGCCACTATTCAAAATATTGTTTAGCTTAACACATTATAAAATTAAATAAATCTATGGTACATGGCTAAACACTTTTTAAAGGAACCTTCAATAGCAACAGCAATTTTCATTGTGAACTAACAAGTCACCCTCAACAACGTCTTCTAATAGTTTCATTTAAGATTGCAACGTAAAAGAAAATTTCCATGCTTTCTTTTGGTACAGCACAATTATTGAAAATCCTATATAAATATTTTGGTATCTAATCAATTACTAAAGATTTAAGTATTGTGTAAGGTGTTATATCAATTTCATATCCATAAAATGAAAACAATAATTTAGAATGGAATCAATCTAATCGGAAGAAATGCTTAATTTTCGAGTTAAAATAGCTCCGAGTGCAAAGGGTTAACGTTAGAACCCCACCGACAAAAGGGTGGAGATATTAGGAGGACCGATCGTGTACGTTAATAAGCCCCGAACAGAGTAGAACAGCTAGATGACAATATCCAGGAAGAGCTTCAGGCTCTGGGACCAGAAACATTGAAAGCTGTGAAACAAAATGTAGAGCGGAAAATATTTCCACATACCGTACTTTAAACCACAACAGAAGTAAATACAAATTATTAAAAAATAGAAGTTATTCATCTTTCAAATGGAAAAGTGACTTATGGGCCACGCGGTATATGAATGTAATGAGATTAATGAGATAAAACAACATCGCTTGAGAAAAATCGCTGAATTTCAATCTGAAGAAAACCGCAATTATTTTTTCACCAACCTAATAAATACATAGAACAGGACCGCAGCGGCCTCGAAGATGCAATAACTCTATTATTTAATTTGTTGTCGAATTTTGCCGAATTTCATAAGTGCAAATAATTTCGTCATGCAGCATTCGGTACAACGAACGATTCTACAAATCTTGAAATCGTTCCAGCAATGCTTTTATAATCTAAAGTAGCGCAAGGTCGCGGGGGTTGCAATAATGCGGATGAGGACTAGAGAATTGCCGGGAGAGTCCATTTAACGTTAACATAAATGCCATAAGCGCTGAATTTGGTTCGAACTCATTTATTAATCGGAGCCAAGATACAGTCTGTCCTCGAGGCAGTACTTTTACAATAACATGGTATTATATCTCTTGAAAAATAAGAACTGTACTAGATTAGTAATGGTATAAATCGAGAGTATTAGATATTTCGCTGCGTCTAAGGACAAAATTTCATTTACAATAGTAGATTTACATATTCAGGCCACTGCGTCGAAATAGATTAGACACAATAAATAATGAACATTCCATACAAAGGGCATAGCGAGTGGGAGAGGTAGCTACCGTTCATTCGAACATATAGGAAGCAATTACATTCGTTTACAGAACAACCCTTTACGTTCTCGCGAAAGTAAAACTCTTTCGAATACATAGAATATATTGGATTTCACTTTGAAAATCAAGTGCAGAATATCGCAGAATTGTTGTCGGTTTTGTCGAAACAAGTGACGATGCTTTTTGTACATCGCGACAAGGATTTACAAGTTAATTCATTAATTATAATAATCACAAAACAACTAGCCTTACAGGAAATCTATATTGTGTATGAAAATAATTTGGGAAATGATCATTTTTATCCTGAACGTTTTTCCCGAGACACAGAACGGAACAAACGTAGACGAAGGTGCAATAGAAATTCCGATTAATAATTACGTTTTATTTCTTTGCTATATTTTTTCTTCCGCCGGATATTCTCAAATATTGGTTTCAACTCTCTTTCTATTTCCTTCTTTCTTTCTTTCTTTCTTTCTTGTTACAATAAATTATTTTCAAACACATTCCAGCCTGTTCGACGTGATAAATAATCCAGAATCACCTAAACAGTAGTCTTTATACAACAAGTGTTAGAATATGTTATATTATCAAACACTTAGATAGTAATGTATCATCATTTTCTGTTCTTTACCTGCAACTATCTTACATTTACTAATCTATTTGTTAGAGCAATAAACAACGTTTTCATTCTCACAAAAGATCCGAGAAAACATTTCGCGTCACTGTCACGCGTTGGCTCCCTTCCGTTTGCTCATCGGTTATCGACACATCTCTCTGTATCCTAAACGTAATCGTCGTTTAATATTTTTTTCTTTTCTCGTTATATCTCGTCGCAACACCCCCGGCGTACAAAGTTTCTAGGTCGTCGCCGCTACCGAGCGGGACGAATAAAAGCCGCTACCGGAATGAATATCGCTCGAACGACCAAAAAAATCGATGAAGAAAAAAGAAAGAAGTACTATTAAGAAGAAAGGAACAATAGATCGCCCTCTCGGTTCTCTTGTGCATTTACATTGCAACCACGGGGTCGAAACATCGCGTCGAGCTAGTCCACCCTGTTGTACGTGGACCACTAATAGTCATTAGTAGACTGAGCATCTTTATGCAAAATAAAAATCGTTTGCATCGATTGCAAGAAATAGAAACTGAATTGAATGTTACTTCTTCCCTTAAGGGGGTAGATTCGTTTGTCCAGGATTGCAAAGGTGCAGGATACGTCTTCTCAGGGGTGTGGAGTGGCTTAGTGGATAGAGTTCGCGACTACGAACAACCGTGGTCGCGGATTCGAATCCCGCCGGCACCTCTGGAAATATTTCCAATGCAGTCTTCTCATCGGGAAAAGATTTCCATATGATATCTAAAACTGTGGTGCCCACGGTGGTTCGGAACCCACCTTAATAAACTGTAGGTCCCGTCGCTGATGACCATTAGCAGTTGATGCGATAAAACAATAAAAAGAATAATAAGGATACGCCTTCTCATTTCTCGATAATGTATGCGATGGGGTTTTTCAGTAGTCAAAAGCGCTAGATAAAAGATCAATCTAGGCCGCAGTCGCCCTCAAAATTTCTATTTTTACGTTTACGAGACCTGATTTGCATTATTCGGCAGCGTAATTTGCATTATTCGAAAGCATACAGCTGCGCATGTAGCTATTTTCATAAAGCTCCGACAGTTACATCGCACCCCCGCAAGAAAAGTGACACAAGTTAAAAAATGGCAATTTTGATGTTATGTCATTGAAAAATATGTATGAAGTGCCCCAACATGCACGAAAAGCGTCACATCTCTATCTCGCAATTTATCCACCTGAGGGATCAATTGTGAGATAGAGATGTAATACTAGGTGTATAAGTTTTATAGCATTCTTTAAGTTGATTTTTCTCAAATGCTGCATTTTTGAGTTGTGTCACTTTCCTTGTGGAGGTGCAACATGCTGTCGAATAGTGCAAATTACGCCTCGTAAACGTAAAAATAGGACTTTCGAGGGCGATCGCAGCCTAGATTGATTGCGCACCAGATAGCGGATCTCTTTATGCAGAATAAAACTTTTCTGCTTGAATTGCAACAAATTCGAGTGAAATTGAAATTTACTTTCTTTCTTAATATGTTCAATAAGTTGAAAATAATATAACAATATATTTTTTAATTCTTCCAATGTTTTTATTATTTTAAATAACACGTAATTATTTTTGTCATAAACTTCTACAGGCAATGCTAATTTTAATACACTCCTTAGAGCTACATTTCCCATTTTTGCTGGGTAATGTAATACTTCGATTGTAATCTTATCCGTTTCACTGGAAGAATTTGCAATGAGTTGGAAAATCATTTTGAACTTGACTGTAGTGGTGCACATGGTAAAATAGAATCTAATATGGTAATCGATATTAACTAAAATATTTTTTAGCAATAGACAAGTATATACAGAAGATAAGAAATTAAATACTATTCATATTTTCATAAAGCTGCGACAGCTACATGGTGCCGAATAAACTACTATGCAAACTACGCCTCGTAAACGTAAAAATCGGACATTTGAGGGCAATCGCGGCCTAGATTGATCTTCTATAAGCGCTTTTGACTACTGAAAATCCCCATCCTTGCATTATCGAGAAACGAGAAGGCGCATTCCGGACCCTTGCAATCCTGGAAACGAGTCTACCCCCTTAGCAAATAGAGACCTCTTTTAACCCTTTGCACTCGGAGCTATTTTAACTGGAAAATTAAACATTTCTTCTGATCTAGAATATTTCCATTCCCTATGATTTTTGAAATTTTATGGATATGAAATTGCTATAATACCTCACACCATATCTAAATGTTTAGTGATTAATTAGATACTGATATATTTATTAATGTAAACAATATTTTGAATAATGCTACAGCAATTTTTGGTGGTGCCTCAGAGAGGACAACCGAGTGCAAAGGGTTAATAGAGAAATCATATACAGTAGAACCTCGATTATCCGGGCCTCTGATGCCCGAATTCTTTATCGTCTGAATACTTTCTACAAAGAATTAGTTTGCGTCAAACCAACCCATACGCTACACGATTTACTGCACACTTCAATAAGGATTAAGTTCAGCACTGAAACTATGTAATTGTCGTATCCGAACAATCATGTTCCACTAATTAGCACGGATACTCGAAGTTCTACTGTATTGACATTTTCAATTTTGAACATTTTCCAAGAATTTTGGATCTCATCGATTTTGCTGTAAACGCATAATGATCCGCAGCCTAGTCATTAGCAAGTACGCAACTTCTGACGAAAAGTACGGTGGAACGTTCACAAACGAAACTTCATCCGCGTATACAGCGGAGCCTCGATTAACCGGCCTAACCCGGCTACAAACGGCTCGGATACATCGAGACCAACCGGATAATCGAGACCTAAACAAGACAACTTAAACGTAGCTTATCTGCACAGTAAGCATTCTATTCGATAGGGAATGCAATACCTCTTACGACACAATGTATAGACGCATACAGTGAGAGGAGAAAGTACCTAAACACACGAACATCCATCGCTAGCTATTGGTTTTTTTTTTGTTAACAATATATGTGTACTCTTTCAATGTGGTATTCGGTTGAAAATTATTTACACAAGACTGCGTCTTAGTTCGAGACTGCAACAATCTAAATATGGACACTCTAACGCAGACGCGCCATTAACGATCAATTATTTTACTGAAACGAAACGGTAACACATACTTCTTTCCATCACTGTATACGTATATCTTTTTCCATTTTTTTCTTCATTTTGTACAGTTCCCAATGAAAATTACTTTCTCTCGCCGATCGTGCATCATGTATGGCTTTTGTCGGTGTGCCATTGTCGACCAGCGGATATCGATGGGCGCGTTTGAAACCCGACGCACCTTTTCTCGAAAATATTCTTATTTTTTGGCAGTTCGCCCTTACTTAATTCATTCGAAACACGTTCTGTTTGTAAAGTAAAAAAAAATCACAAAAATCAGCGAGCCCAGTCGTACGTATTTCGAGGTACAATCTGAGAGTTCGGATAATCGAGAGTCCGAATGATTGAGATCGCGCGGGTAGTCGCGACTGGGTTAATCGAAGTCCTATTGTATTGTCCGAGGAAAATTATACCCGAATGTCGAAGAAATTGCGATCTAGTTAATCCACTGCGGGGCATATTATGTAATATAGTTTTATGTAGGTGATTAGTACCATTAACATCAACTATACAGTTATTGCTATGGAAGCAGTACGACGATTCAGCGTCTCGATGAATTCAAAGGAACTTATCGCATATGCGTATATATGTATACTCATGTTATTGACTTTTTGGTAATCTACGCTACGTATAATTCTTTTCCTTTAAATTACAGTAGGGTTTCTTCTTCGTAATCTTCGTGTACGCATACATACGCATGCATAAATTCGATTGAATTGATCGCGCGACGCTGAAGTAGCGTAACTTACAACATGTTATTATACAAACAGCTCTTTTTTGACGTATAATATTTCCTACTGCATTTGTTATTTTATATACATAGCATATCTAGCGATCAACTACAATTAATAACAACTAATATATGATTTATCCACGGTGCGTCGGCACGGTTACGATCGTATCGTCGTGGTAAAAGTCCGATGGTCCTGCATCGTGGATGAATTATATATTTCACTGCGTTCAACGTTTATTCAATGCGCTATTACCTCGATTAATTACGTTTATTGTCAATACATTCGGAATAACGTCGCTGCGTCTTCACATCTTCGCTACCTGGATCATTCTTTATTTTCCCCCCATTATCATTCGGACAATGTTATTCTTCTACGCGCATCTCGATCGCTATATTCTTCTCTCCCCTTCACTCTTTTTCTTTTTTAAACGAAAAACAGGTGAGGTCAAGTGCCATTTCGCGCGAACGTTTCGCCATGACAGGACGTCCGAATGGATTAACGAGAGTCGTAGGTTTAAAAGGCGAATTGTTACATAATTTTGTATGTATTGACTCGCACGTAGTAGAATCATCCTCTTAATTCCCGCCTAAGTACTTACGCTCTTAAACCTTATCGTAATTTATGTATGCGCTAGTAATTCATTTAATGTTAATCGCAGCCATTCCACTTTCCTTCCGTTTCATTTTTGTTATCTGTTCGATTGGTCTATACGTTACGTATATACCCATTTCTTTGCTCGGGCTACACGTTGTGTATATATTTATATATATATATTTATTTATTTATTTATATATATATATATTTATTCATTTATTTATATATAGAGATTATAACACATTCTGAGAGATCGCGTATCATATTATACTTAAATCTTATTTGTGTTCAGACGTGTACAATACGACTTTTTTTTTTTTCCTTATATTCTTCGCTGAAAGATGTGCGTGTGTATTACCTGCTTGTACAAGGTATCGCATGAATATGTTCTTTTTTCTTTCTCTCCCCACTCTCTTCCTTTTCTTCCGATATAATCCCTTTTCCCTTTCACTCTCGGATGCACACATAGAGACACGCACACGCGCCTGCACGCATACATTAGTCATGCACACAACGATTCTCACTCGTTTTTTATATTCCGTGTAATATGTTTCCTGTATGTGCGTACAAAGTCCACAAATATGTCCGATTTTGTTTCAGATTCATTCATCATGCTCTGCTTGTTTCCCCAAAAATTTTGTCTCCCTTCCCCGTATCTTAGCACGGCGAAGCTCATACGCGAAACGTGAACGCTGCTACCTTACAATAGAGTTGTACGCAATTCCAAATCTCGGTCGAACTCGAACAATATTCTCATAGCTGGTACCATTTCTTGTCTTTGTACTTGAGCATCAATCCGTGGGCAGACGTTGAGAAACCCTCCGCCTCCGTCATCATGCGGGCTGATCGTTCTTCCAGCTGAGAGAGCTTGTCGCCACGCTCCAAAACCATCTGGTGGGCCATGTTCACCTCGCTGGTGGCGGTTGACACGCGCTCGCGAAGCGCCTCCGATCCAGCGTTCGGTCCTGGTATATGTTTCGCTACGGTGCGGGACGCTCGTCCGCTCGACTCACCAACTGAAAATTACATCGGTAGCAGTGCGGTACATTCTTACAGTCAAACGTTGTCTGCATTGCTTCACGTAATTAGGAGATACAGTAAAGTCCTAATTTAAGTGCGACGAAGGCGACCGTTCTAAGTCAGTTCGCCTACACCTTCCATTAGGGGCAGTGTTCCTCTCAGAGCCAGTGTTCGGATCCGGCCTTAGACCATATATATCTATAGATAGGTATAGGTATAGTATGTGTATAGAAAAACCGAGAATGCAGCTCGGCAAAGATAAAGTACACTGTGACGTCAAAAGATAAATCTTAAGATAATTTCAAAATGGCTGACACGGCAACCTTAGATCATATATACTACTGTAATACCTTAATAAAACATATAGAATAAACATCTGTATCTCAAATACAGTTTATAATTGATTATTTCATGATACAATGCTAAATTCTTTGAAATTATCCTGTCCATTCTTTCCGTATACTGTGTACCTACGCGCATGTGCACCCGCTGATCCCCCTCACCCCCCTATAAGCCAAGCTGAGGCACTGTCGATGAGCATAGCTTATACATCTTTTGAAAATGTGACGCCACAGTGTACTTTATCTTTGCCGAGGGGAAAATTATCTGAGCCGAGTCTATAGGTATATATGGTCTAAGGATCCGGCGCACCGATTCGCACGCGATGGCCACCAAAACAGGTGACCACCAAACCACGTAAAAATAGTGCTGTGTCTAGAATAAAGTAGCAGAGCGGCCAGAGCCCTGAGGCCGTTATATTGGCGGGAGTGTGTGCCAAATAAAATATTTTGTTGTTTTATTATGTATTTCCTTATTATCCTCGAAATAAAGAGTAAGTTTGAATTATAATAAATTTCAATATTTCATATGTATATACTAATAATTTTGTAAAATTCTACTCAAGGTACCCCATTTTTCTGTTACTGAGGCTGAAGACGCCATCTGGTGGCCATCGCGTGCGAATCGATGCGCCGGATCCGAACACTGATCAGAGCCGACTTTCCTCGCGCATGCGCGGCCAAAACAGTAACGTATCTATGAGGTAGCAGAGTAGACTTCGAAAAAGTCTTGGATCGAGCAGTTAAATTCTATGCCTGCTTTAGGCCCATTATTTAGGAACATTATTTAACAAAACATTTTCTGCCATATTTGAACCGTATGTCTCGCTTGTAAAGGTACAGTTTTCTTTCGATATAAGACGATAGGCTGGAATGGCTTTCGACGTATTGCGGATGAGGATACCTATTCGGCTTGACATTGTTCTTGAGTGGGCCGAGAGTTTATGGGTCCCAGTTCTATAACGATAGAATGGATAGTTTAAACTTACATAGTTCCTCTCTGTCAAGACTCCGCGATCCAACACCGAAGAGGCCTTTGAAGAAACTTTCTTTAGGTGGCTCAGGCATGTCGTGACCAATGAATAGATCTCCCATCATTTCAGTTAACTCGCCGCTGGAAAAATTGTACAGATACAGATTTTTAAAATGTCATTCTATGTCACGATAAATAAATATTTAATTGTTCGCCACGATGAAAATACACTTTATCATTGTTCATATAACTTCATAGAGACGCGTTTATAGTAAGTTTTACAGAACTAGACAGCGGATTGTATGTATAATGATTTGATTTATGGGAGAAATAAGTAGGTGTAATTTAAAACAGTAAAAACATTAGGAAAATATAAAAATACTGTTGTATTATTTTCAGCCTATTAAACATATTAACCCTTTGCACTCGGTTGTCCCCTCTGAGGCACCACTAAAAATTGCTGTACCATTATTCAAAATATTGTTTCCATTATTAAATATATCGGTATCTAACCAATTACTAAACATTTAGGTATTGCATGAATTATTATACCAATTTCATATCCATAAAATTTCAAAAATCATAGGGAATATTTTAAATCGGAAGAAATGTTTAATTTTCTAGTTAAAATAGTTCCGAGTGCAAAGGGTTAAGAAAGAAGATACATTTCTATTTCACTCCAGTCTGTTGCAATTCAGGTAGACATTTCTTATTTTACATAAAGATCCGCTGTCTATATAGATATAACTTACATTTCAATTCTTTTTGTTATATTTTTATGACTTACTTTTCCACTACTTCCTATTAAGTTAAACACTTATAATGTTAGTAGCAGATTATCATAAAACATATTTTCTTCATAATAAAAAGTTGTATCACACGGGTATAATAATATAAAGCTCTATAAAAAATTAATGAAACATGTATATAATTCTGTGTTTATGACTTTTTGAAGGTTAAATTATATCTAAACAAAATTGTAACATCAGTGAATATATTGTGGCTACTTATAGAGAGAATGTAATGCAGTTTAGTAGATCGTAAATCATCATGCAAATTGTTTTAAATAAACGAAAAATCTTTCACTGGTTAAAGCGTCTTTGTAGCAAAGATAAAGTAAAATTATCGTTTTATCTTTTTTGTCTTTGTGTAAAAAATTGTTGGGTCTTACAGCAAAGGTTTTCATTGTTGTTTATGAATTTGTAGATACTAAGAGTGACCAAAATTACTTGACTTTTATTTTAAATCCTATCCAAGTAGAATTTTATAGAAGTTTATACTATTTTATAATTAATAAACAGTTGACATATAAAGTAAGATTTTATTTCATTTCAGACGTTCTATGAAACTTATGAAAATATAAACTTGCATAAACATCCATAATTTGCGTGTTCGTACGATTAAGATTGCAGATTAAATATTTTTAACCCTCGTGTGGTCAACAATTTATTAATGTTCCTCTAAAAAATATTACACAATTTCTCTGAATGTCCATCCTTCACTCGCTAATAATAATTTATAGTCTTATAATGAGAATTTGTGCAAACATGTTAAATACAGAAAGGTTTTAAATAATCTATACATTTTGGTTAACTACACAAGGGTTAAAGCGTATACGAGTATGTTGAATATAACAAAATAAAAAGGAATAATAAGCATACTTTGAGCATTCTCTAATTTAAGCCCACCTTTAATTCAGACTAAGATATGTCAATTTTATCTCAGTTGTTAAAAATCAATCGTTGATCATGTAGATGTAATTGAGGATCTTTGTTCTTTACAACTTTTGCGATGGGACAAATGCTTACCAAAACTCACTGGATACTGAGAACTTCTGAATCTCCGTGGGCGACGACAGGTAGAGGCCATGCCCTTTATTGCTGAAGCAAAGAGTCTTTGCAATCCTGTAAAAAATATATAAGACTATTATCATAATGTCAAACAGCCCCGTGAAAAGCATAATGAAAAATATGAACGTACCAGGGCGTATTATCGAAAGGTAAAAAACTGTACGCTTATGTACACAGCGACTAAGCTTCACCAGATAATAAAAATGTTAATAAAAATCGAAGCGGATGCTTGAATGACGCTTAAACAATTATCGTGATATGTAATAAAGGAGACGCAGGAATGAAAATAGAGTATGTGTCGGAGAAGGAATTAAATGTATAGAACACGCAAGGCATTGCATATGTTTCATAAAATACTTATTTAGGAGAAGTGTTATTTTATAGTTCACTTACTGATCGGTATCGCCATTAACAAAGAGTTGATGACCCCATATGGACAACATGGGGTCTACAATGCCATGTTTTGTGGTCTGAAAACTGTTAGAGATTACAGAGACAGGAGAAAAGTGGAGCGTTAAGCGTACGCGAGTTAAAAGAGATTTTTAGTTTTGCATGACTATCATTAACCCGTGTAATCCTTAAAATGAAATACTTCAATTTCACGGAGCACGGTGTAAACGTAACCAGTGAATAATTATAATCTCAAGGTCGTTTCGTACCATTTCGATCATTCTTTCGACGCGATACAGGGACTCCGATAAAATTGAAATATACTTTTACGAGAAGTTACGGAAGTTTAATTTCTGTTGTTATCACTGTCACGAAACATGTTGTTCTAGTCAAAAACTTTATTAATTATTAATCGGTTAATTAAAGAATTAAGTATTTGTTTTGCCGGAGTCTTTTTTTATTCGCATCGATAATTCACTAGTACAGCTTTATTCCGATATACGATGACTCTCTAATATTCGAACACTCTTGAAAAGACGATTGCTTTTTTAATATATAAAGCAATTAGTTTGCTATACAACGTGAAAAAAATTTTTGATGAAAATTGCAAGTTGTCGGAATTGCAGAGAAAATACTAAAAGTTGTATTTTGCAACTGTATTATGTGGACTTGTATGGAAAATTTAGGAAACACGTTTCGCAGATCTGTGTCAATGAAACATTATCTGAAAATTTCATCAATGTAAAATAGGCGATTAAAGTAAATATCATTTACAAGTAAATATCATCGGAATTATATCATATTTGGTATGATTTTGCATTAGAAAAATGCCACGAATACGTTTTTCGAAGTCCCATAAAAAAATAATGAAAAATAAAGAAGTTAGAAATTCGGATTAATTATGTTTACACTTCTCGGCGACCGAGCTTCTCGAGCTCGGCTGTCCTTATCTACGTTCGGCAAAAGTCAAAGAATACTATCCCTGGCGCATAAATGTCCCTCGGCAGACCCGTGCTGGGGACTTATATCGATAAAACACTGTATTTATGACTGCGTCTACCGCGCCGACCGCGCCGAGCGAGACTTCAATAGAGAGCCGAATATAGAGGAGGACAGAAGAGCAGTGGAGTGGGTAGGCACTGGACAGTGATCGTGCCCACGAACTCGCACAGTAAAGGGGCGTTTACCGCATACACATCAGTCACTTTTGATGGTCGGTAGCTCAGTGTTAAAGAAGGTAGAAATTGCAGTTTTTCACGATTTTCAGCCGCTAACTGCAATAAATCTAAGAATTCTTACATCTTTCAATGTCCGTCGTTGTTTCCCGCAACAATCAATTTCGATGAAACTATCACAGTACATACAATTGACACTTTTAATGGTCAGTAGCCTTAGTGTTAAATATTATTCTATGCTGCACCAGTATTTTTTCGAATTCAAGTGGCGCACAGAATTTTTAGTTAAATTCATATGCACACATCTTGAAAATCGTTTGGAATCAAATAAATATATGTATTCTTTAGTTTGTTCAATTTTTATTTATACGTACTAATAAATGATCGCCGTATCTGTTAGATTAATAATTAAAAGAAATTGTTTCTGCCGAAAGTTTACCCCCTCGTACCATGTAATCTCCATATAAGCATTTTTTGTACCTCCATTATTTTAAAAGATAATGGTTTGTCCATACTTAGAAACGACCACACTGTATAATGATGTAGACTGAGCATGATTCAAATTATACTAACGAGCGACATCACTTAATTGCGACACGTTCATTGTAATGATTAGACTGCGGAACATTATGCGCATATTGCATAAAAATTTGTAGAAAAATATTTAATGAGTCGCGGAATAATTTAATAAATATTTATTACAGTTTCATTTTATTTATGACTTACCAAAAGATATGATAAGAATCAATTTCTGTAAGTTCGCGAAGAAATGTAGACTGCGGATCTTTATGCAAAATAAAAATGTTCAGCAACTATTGTGGACAGCAGGAGTTGAATAAAAATTCATTTCGTCCCCTAATAGTTTTTTACGCTTGAAAACAATGCAAGTACTGTTTCCCTCTTTGTATTAGTTTCTTCTTATGTAAACCTGACATAGTCTGAAAATAATTTATAATTTTCTTAAACAATGTTCCGTAAATATTTAGAAACAATGTAACACCTATTTAATGTAAGCCAAATGTAATAATATTGTACTTGCTATGTAAACCACTTGATTTAAAGCAATAACAAGTAAATAAAATAACACTATTTTTAGACTATTTAATTTTTCACTGTTTTACTATATTTCACCTAGCCAATTTCTTCATAAATGCATAAAAATCCGCAGTCTGGTTATAAGTTTGCATAAAATTCCGGAGTCAGATTGTTACAACAGTGATCACCGGTGATCATTTTAACGTTGAAATGTAATCAGCTAATGTTGTTGTCAGAACTGCAACGTAAAATTGTCACACGCAATATGTAAACATTTTCAGAGCTTTTCAAATTAAAGCTTACACTCGGAAAGCTTAACAGTAAAAAACGCTGAAAACCTCAACAGTAATGGTTTCCGATTGAAAAGTAGCAAATAATTACTGCAATATTTCCTTATGATTATGATTTCCGTGGTAGTTAATGTGATAAAGATTTGCTTGGGATAAAAAAAATGTTGAAATGTTGTTAAATGTCACCAGCAATTTGTCTACCTTGCACTCTGCATACTTGATTATGCTATAAATATAAAACGGACGCGTTCTACATATAACAAATTCAACTCTGACAAATAATTGTGTCGAAGTGTCCAATATTGATGAAATTATTGATGACGCTTCCTACAAAACGGACGAGTACTTTCTCACCAAAAGTGTGAAATTACTTTTATCTAATTGTGTAATTATTTAAATTATACAAGTGGTTTCAATATAGTAAGTTCATCTATTTTTAAATGTATAATTACTATTTATGTTAGCAAGATATACGTTTATAAAAATCGAGGTAAAATGATTCGTGCATTAAGGAATAAGAACATTCGCTACATTAAATATTGAAATGTATAATCGACTAATCTACTAATATGTTATACTTGAGATAAATAATTCAAAGTACGAAATTGTGTGACGTTGTGAACACACATTTGGAGCAATATAGAAGCGCATACGTTGGAATGCTTATAAATTACATTTATCAACGTGGTGCTAATATGGTAAGTATAAATTTGCACAACAATGCTGTCGTTAAACAAATATGAGTACAAACTAGAATATTATATAAAATATAGAAAGAGGAAAAACAATTACACAGAAATTTTAAGCTGATCATTATCGCCTGCTAGTTATCACATGCCAATAATATTGACACCGATGATAAGAACGAGGCATTCAAGAATGTGAATCAATATCAGATGTCGCAAATATCAATTTTATTATTACGAAGAACTTATAGTGTGTTCTCAGTAGACTGCGGATGTTTATGCAATTTTCAATTTTTGTAGACGAACTTTAAGAAAGTGGAATAAAATAGAATCTTACTTTCCGTGGTAGTAGCCTTTTTAGATCTGAAATAAATTAATATTTTATATCCTAGGATTTTTTGAAAATTTTCAAAAGCCACAATTGCATAAAGATCCGCAGTCTAGTTCTTAGTTATGACGCGAAACAGTTATCCTTGAGTGAACATTTTTGCTCAAAATATTTGAATAAACACTAAATTAAAAAATGACAAAATATTTCCAGCTGTGAGCCAAGATAATGGTGTTTCTACAGGGTGGTTCGCCAGATATTACCACCTCGATTTTCGTTATTATTATTGTTCGTAGCGAAGAATATTTATATAAGGTTGAATGGTTTCGAGAGATGCACACTTTGGTGTTGTGCATAGAAGGGATATGAAGGTCATCAGTATTTTTTTAAATGGACTCATATGTTTTCTTCTGCACCAATCGAAGGAGCTTCATATTCTCTATAAAAACGTATTAACCTATTACAGTAAATTCTCTGTAATCGCAAAAGCCTCAGGGAGGTTCGTTTGCGAAGTTCGTAGACGGATACTATTATTTTGAGTTTCAAAGATGGTAAAGAGAGACCGCGTGCTGCCGAAGCGATTGCGACTCTCCGCGTCTCTTTCTTTCCCATGCGCTGTCTTTCCTCGCGCCCGGAAGTTTCACCGTCAATTAAACCACTAAATACAGTTGAAATTATATCGTGTTCGGTATTATTTTAATCAGAAACATGCCACAAATATATTGGTGAAAGTTTCATAAAAAAACAACTAATAATAAAAAAATTTTCATATTGGTATTACATTGCGAGGACGCGCGTGCCTTTGAACTGTGCCGGCGACTGCGACTCTCCGCGTCGCATTAGTAGTGGTTCACACCGATATACCCGAGCCGAGATCAGATTACTACAGTGGAGGGGATATTTTTTTGCATTTATCGTGTACAACCTTTTTGCGACTATAGAGTATTTACTGTAATATCGAAAAACCATTAGTTAACACATTACCTACCGGTGATTATTCCGTAATTGTTGGAATGGTTCTATGGTTCATGGCTGAGAATTTTTTAAAAGAATCCTTTAATAGCAATAGCAACTTTAATCGTTTAACCCTCAATAACAAAATCCGATAATTTCCGCCGGAATTATTGTATAAAAGAATTCACAATTATTGAAAAGCCTATTAACAGGCGACCGGTAAATAAAGTGTTAAAATTGAGTTTTTGATTTTTTTTTCAAAATGTTTCTGTAAAGCAATAGAGAAAATTGATTTTCGGTTTCGTGTTCAGCACATCGAAATCTATAAGACTTGCCTATCGGTTATTGAAACACAAAACACGTAGTTGTTTAACGGTGTGATTAATCACTGATATTGTACCATAATTATATTATACACACTATAATAACACATTGGTTATGTCTTGTGAACTTATTTATAAATTGAAACTACAACATTCAAAATGTCGAGATGTTGGTTGATTGCATTGAAAGTAAAACGTTCTTTGATATATTAATGTATCATAACACGTGCTGGTATGCATATCAGAAACGAGCTTAGTTAACGTGTTAGAATAGAAACTGTGCGTCCAATGCGAATAGTATAAGATAAGACATGAGAAAGTACGAACACAATGATATACAGTCTCTAAGAAATAAATTATTTTGCTCGATGTGTTAGGCATAAATACTGGTGAGTAAATATTATTTTTAGAGAAAAAAATCATTATCAGATGCAAAGTGTGCTGTTCCAACCTTTCCACAGAATTATCTTCGAACTTGACGATTGTTTGAACGATGATGATTGTTTGAGTTTTATTTTTCTGAGGTAATACTTCACACATAATCATATGTATTATTGTGAAACCATTGTTTCTAGTAGTCGAACATAATCGGATGGAAAGATTAAAAAATACATATGTATATCGTGTATAAATAACGTATTTTACATTTTATACTTATATTATGATAATCAATTCGAAATAATTAGCTGTTAATATGACTTGGAAAGTTTCCACGCAGCAATACTGTATGTTAGATTTTAATTTCTATTGCTCCTGGTAAAAAGTATTCAATCAAACAATTTAATGGTCATCGCCGGAATTATTTTTATTTTTTCATTATATTATATAATTTCTACGTAATTAATATTGCAATATATCTTATAAGAATGATAGATTGACATGTTTTGAATGATAATTAACATGTTTTACTAGAAAATTATCGAATCGTTACCATTGTCTTTTAGCATTTTTCTTGTGTGTTTTATTATGTATAGTATTTCGATTATGTAAGCAGTTATTTTTTGTATAGTGCATGAGTAAAATTCCGAAAAGACGTTTAGTATTCTTGATCAAATATTTTTCGCCAGGTCTATCAGAACCATAACATATTTTGTATTATGTAAACGCAAAAATGTAAGTTCTCAATGCAAAATGATCTTATTTACATTATCAAACTCTTTTAAATGAATTGATTAAGTATCCACAAAAGTTTTAACCTGTTAACCAAGAAATTTTCCATGTATCTATCAGTGACAATAATTAGATCAGATGCACATCTATTATAAAAATCACGTCAAATTACTTTTGTTGATAAATAAATGCGTTTGTGCAAGTTGGAAAATTACCACCCGACTAACAGGTTAAGAATGTTCAATTTAAGAATCAGAATTTATTCTATACTGCATTTCGAAAACAGCCGACTCAAAAGGTATCGATAGAACACGTACTCATGTTAGTATAATGCGAATTTTACACTACTGTTAGCGATAATAAAGTGTTGCAGTGTTGCATCGTTGCAATAGCATTTAGTGCATTATCGTATACCGTGTGCAAATATAATTATTATCTGCCTTGTTAAATGCTATAAAAGCTAACTTAATGAAATTATAATTCGTCTTACCTTAAATCTATTAGAGGCAGGAAATCGACTTCTATCAGCGGCCTCAGACTAGGTAGACTATACGTAGCTATGTGTCCATTTGAAACGTAGCACACCAGACAAACATTATCTGTGGACAAAAAAATACCATTTCTTTTTGTTATCTCAATTCTCGCATTATATTGCGATAAAAATGTTTGCCTTTTTCCTACACTCTGTCCCACGAGAGAATAGACCCGTTTCGCGTAGCTCGACTGGCGTAGCGAGCCCGTCAACTCCCACTCCACCACGCGCTCCCCACTTTCTTGACTGCGAGTTTCATATACAGTATTTTATCCATAAATGTCCCAGAAGTCTGGCCTGTAAATGTCCCATATCTATCCCCACTACTGCGGGGTATACCCCCTTGAGGGGCCAAGAAACTCGAGAGGCCTTGGTCGCCGAGAAGTATGATATCATGCGGCTCGAGTATATCGGTGAGATCACACTAATCCGAATTTCTAACTTCTTTATTTTTCATTATTTTTTTATGG